>JAQRGC012275416.1:0-19344 GCA_028659135.1 Plantago lanceolata
GTCAAGCACACAACTGCTGAAACATCAGATGCTGAAAAACATGCTGAAAATGTGCAAGAATGCACATCTCTTGCTGACCAAGAAAAGCCATCTTCTCAGCAACCAACTGGAACTAAGTCATTCGACACACATTAATTATGTGCTGAAGCTAAAGGGAAGATTGTGATGACCAATGCCAAGTTTGCAAAAAATGCAGGACTCGAAGACAATTTTGAGGTTCTGTTAGATAATCTTGAAGCGCATCAGATCGCTATTACCTACAAAGTCAGTTTATTTGAGAAGGGAACTAGCATGGAGTTTGGACAAGCATTTGGCCTTCCTGTGACTACCCAGAAAGTAGTAATAATAATAATAATTTGGCCTTATTATTATTATATATATAGTTTGCAGATTTTTCGAGTATTTCCTATTGAGTCGCACAGCTTCCTGGCTATTAATGGTGCAAGTAAGGAAAAAAATTATACCATCTACTCCCAGCTTGTATAAGAACCTTACATTTTTTTTTCCTTTTTTTTTGTGGTGGTGTATGACCAAAGTTCTAACTTTGGTAACAAAATGTCCAATAATTAATAATTCCTTGCAAATCACTATAAAAGAGTGTTAAGAGACATAAGAGGATATAAAGATAAAATAAAAAAATAGAAAGCTAATAAATTAGAGGAAGCTTCAAGAGATCATCATGGAAACTAAGAGACTTGTGGCCCTCTTCTTGTTGTGCGTAATTGTGATTGGTGTTATGCATGTTGAAATTGCGGATGCAACATATGTTCCCCGCGACGAAGCATCTAAGAAGTGCTATTATTCGTGTATAGGCTCATGTACACAACTTAGCAACACAGAATACTGTAAATCGAATTGTGCCCTGTCCTGTTCTGGATTCGGAGGTAACATTAAATTTTAATTTATTTAAATTTGCGATAACTTGCTTGCTTTAATTATAATAAGAATTAAATTTTGTTCTAAGAAGTTATGAGTTTGATATGTACATGTGAATTGTAATTAATCAGCTTGTTCATGGAATTTTCTCCTGACTCCAAATAATCACATATATACTTTTTTATACTTGTAGAGATGAGGGTTTGAAGTTCTCAAATATAACCCTTTACCCTTTAACAGTAAATTAACATAGAAATTATGTTTCTTATGTTGCAGGAATGGGTAAGAAGAATTGAAGTTTTCCGATAGAACGTGAAAAAGCTTCCAAGTGTGAATACATCGAAATACCTTATTAAAAAAAAGCCTAGCTATAGCCCCCGGGGGCGCCACTGTATATTTTATTTTGTTTTTGAATTAATTGAATGATAGCAAAAATTTATGGAAATGTGCAAAGATGTTATATTTTATTTTATTTTTGTACAAAAAGATCAGTTCAACACCTTATAAATTCACAATATTCAAACATAGACGAACCAAAAATGATGGGGGAGGGGGAGGATAAATTGCATATATAAGATTATTATTCCGAAAATTTGAAGGGATGGGGAAGGGCAAACAAAAAAATCCAAAATTAATACCTATAAATATTTTCAACACACTTTCTTATACAAAACATTAGTGGTCATGTTAGTTGGTTTATTGCCTTCATCCAAGAGTAAATCCTCATGACCTCTCTTGCCAGTAACACATGAAAATCCAACATACATCTGACAATGAACGAATTATGTTAATAGCCCGTGGTTATGCAATGATATAATTTACTTGGATTATGAGTTAACCGAATCACAATGTTGACATGTAAAACATAAAAAAGAATTACATTTAAAGTATATTCAAATTTAAACTTCTCCCAATTCGCGAAGCACTTCCTTATGCACATGATGTCTAGTTGTGTGAGTCGATTTACCATATTTATCCAAGATTAAAATCCTAAGACCTTTCTTGTTGGTAACGTGAGAAAATACATCGTAAAGCTTACCATTACTATACACTGGATTTGGAAGATATAACCCAATATTAGATAAAGACTGTCCCTAACTCTTATTGATAATGATTGCATAATTAATTGTAACATAGAAATGTCTGCGCTGGAATCTAATTAGAAATTTTGTAATATTAAAAGGTGACAAAACCATAAATGGTATGTAGACCCTTTGACACTTATTCTTACAAGTTATGCATCTTTGCCTCTGAAAGTGTCAGAATCTGATGTTGTGTTGATGTGCATTTGTCAGACGAATCAAAATTGATGTTTATTTCTAGCCAAAGAATAACCACAACTACACAAAAAGATTTGAGTGTAGCGGTAAGTTAAACTCGAGTGTCATTCTCGGAGGACTTAATTAAGCTGAGTTTCTAAATCGTTTAATTGTTCAACAATTGGGAAGAAAGATTGAATGATTTTGCAAATACTAGAAATTAAATACAGAGAGATGCACGAAGAGTTGTAGACGATGTGTATTGAATTGTTGACAGTAAATTGATCTATGTGAATCTGGGTTTCTGCATACTAGCATATCATTGGTCTTTAACAATTGGCACCATGACATATCTTAGATACATTCAGCAAATTAATGAACCGCAACATGTTTTATGCGAAGTTGATTGACCATGGTTGTCGCATTCCAATTCGAAGATAAATAAAACGACAATCATATAAAGAGCATGCATCACGAACATTAATAAGGCTTTTGTATAGTCTCAAGCTAGAACCATAACCATAATTCACATATCAAAATTTTCCATCAACAAGATGGATTTAGCTACTCATGGCAAAGAAGCAAATAGCAATCAGAATAAACATAATCGACATCATAAAGCAAATATAAACGATAGTAAAAGGTATCACCGAATTGTCACGGATCGACATTGCACTGAATTCCCGAGTAGAAAGCAATTGATGACAGAAAAGTAAATCGATTACTGAATCCAATGAAAATAAAAAAGTATGTAGCTTTGTAGAACAAAGTCTCAATAAAAATTGCTAAGTAAAAGCGTATCAAAAAACTAAGATAGGTGGAGACTATTTATATGTGAAGAAGTTGATCTTCAGAAGGAATTCTCTTGGACTGGAAAAGGAATTGGCCAAAAACAGGATTTCTTCTCATGGTTGACAAAAAGGGCGCCCCAGCACAAAATAGTGCTGGAGCGCCCTTGAGCGTTGGAGCACAATTTATTTGTGCTCCAACACAATTTAATAGTGCTGGAGAACTTTTCTTTATTGTTTCTGATTTTCTTCCTCTTCAAACTCCATCTTCAATTCTTCAATCTTGATCATCTTCACTAATAAAAGTCTCCGAAGCACAAATTTTCTTCGACTCAACGAATGGATCCCGATTTTCCTCTAAAGCCAACAAAAACACGCCGTTTTGTACCAAAATACATGTGAATGCAAATAAACACAAACGTGACACAATTCTACTAAAATGCATGAAAAACACTACTTAAAGATAAACAAAAGGCGACTCTGAAGACTAGAAAACAGTGTCAAAAACACTGTCATCAAACTACCCAAATCGAACCTTTGCTTGTCCCCAAGCAAACAACCTAAACACACTAATGCGAACACATAAACAAACAAGAGTCGCATTACGTGAAATCTAACTAAAATAACTTGAGGATCTAACTTGAATAAGATCTGAGACAGAGATCAGTGTTGAGTGACTTGTTTAGATAACAATCCCCACAACACCAACACAAAATAGAGTAAACAGCGGAAAAGTAAATAACACAGAGTTTTTCTTGAGTATTATGAATTAATACTCAAGGTATAAATCAATAGAACCCAAAAGCTATTACAACTTAATGGATGAATCTATCAATCGAAAACACAAGAATAACGATGTGAATAACACCAACTTTTCTAACTTAGACTAGTTAAGAACTTGAAGTTCTACCTATCTCTAAGAACAGAAAATAAACTTGTGTAAATAAGAACACTTTTGAAAATATAAATTTGAACTAGAGCTCTAAGTCTTCTGCGTGAGAGTTGTGTTTTGAGACTCAGCTTCCACAAGCTTTTATAGTCTTCAACAAGTTAATCTTTTGGAAGTTTTTCTCTAGTAGATCAGAGAAGATCTTGTCTTGACGCCCAAGGGTGTGCAGCTGACTTCTCTTCTATCCAAACAAAACTGAAGATCTTCTTATTTCCCTTCATAAGCAAGATCTCTTTCCTTCTTTAGATTTCTTTCTTCCTTCTTTCTTCTTCAAAGATCTTTCTTCTTCTTTGTTCCAGTATTCGACCCTGCATAGCTGCAACATACCATAACATGTGGAAACAGCTTATTGGGTTAAGAATAAACCAAAATCACATTAAGTATATAAGTGCCAGAAACTGTGCAATGATGTTCGGTTAGATGTTCACACAACATCTATCACAACACCAACCTTCTGACACTTTCACTAACCAAAACCATTGAGTACATCAAAAACTTATGAATAAAGACCATGCTTCACATACAAGTCGAAGGGTTGAACCTCACCTCCGTTGACATATATAAATTCTTACTTGCATGGACCCGGTTAAATGAAGTAGTCATTCACATAGGAATATTTGGGGTGAGTCGAATTGGATACACTTAAGTGTTCCAATTCTTGCCATCATAAAATCTCTCACTCTCAAGGAACTGTCTTGTAGGGCTCCTATACTACTAGCACTCACTACGTCTAATTGGTAGGCTTAAATCTGTGAAGATCTGCAACGATGTACTCAATCTACTGGCACTTGCATGAATCTGAGGTCTCGACTCTTTTGCTGTTTGTGACTTCATCATCGACTTTGTCTTGAAGGCGAACCAATACTGGCTCTCATCCATTGGAGCGTTTCCTAGAAAACTATCACCTAGACTACCCAAGACTTCAACAATCATTCCTAAGTCTTCTTCTAGTCATTACCTGAGTGGCAGGTTGAGGATGACTAGGTACAGCAAAACAAAAGATAACAATGACTGAAACTAAAAATTACAAGAATGAAAATAAACAAACACATTACTGAACGCTACTGCTAGGAAATAAAAACAACTCCACTGCATGTTTTTTTTTCTGGGAGTGTAAAACTGATTTTTTTTTCTTTTCTTATTTTTCAATTTTTTTTCATTCTTTTTTTTCTTTTTCATACATCTAGCAGCTCGTACAAACTGAATTACAAATGACCTCCCCAAACCTATTCGACAGAATATGGTTGGAGTTACAGAATAACAAACGACAAAATGAAACAATAAACAATAAAATATCTATATCCCCTCCCCAAACTTGTTAGACAAAATATGGTTATATATACAATTGTCGCACATAATCTCACTGCTAGCTCCAGATAGGTATCAAGTGTCAGCATAACAAGCAAGACGGAAAAATAGATATGCCTCTTCATCTTCATGCACAAGTGAAAGACGTAGCAATAGAAATTGCACATAATTGCTTTACCACGTAAGCCTATTCGTGATCCGTACCCAATCAGATAACCACAACTAATCCTAATGATCCCAATTGGCTTTTGAATGATAGGTCATGGCTCTACAAACCTCACGGGGACATAACAGACTACCGGATTTAACCTAACAACTTAATGTAAGGCACATGCTTGTAAGAATGTAACATATCAACAGCTTTAAGGTTCAAACTATCGACAATGCATAAAAAGCATGGAAATCATTCACAAGTAGTCAACAAACTCAATGGAATTTTTTAGAACATGACAATTGACTCGACTCTACCAATAAAACAAGAATGCACCTAAATACGTAAACAGAATGAAATGCATACAATAATATAAACGTGCTAAAGCAATAAACATGAACATGCAAGTGACATATAAACACAAATTCCAACTACAAGATCAATAAATCTCCAACAACAATAGTAAGCTTGACCAAATAAAAACAGATAACCAGTCATCCACTACTCCCCTCCCCAAACCTAACTGAAAACATGGTCTCCAGTTTTGAAAGCTAAGAAGAGAAAGAGTGGATGAATACGACTTGAAAATAATGGCCTCTGTCGGCGGAGAAATAAAGAGCAAAGAATCAGAATCATGGCTGTGGTGGTGGCGGTGGTGGGTACCTCTCCATAAAGGCTCTCTGCTGCTCCTTTCATGGGTTTGCATTAGCCCAAAAATCAAACATGAGTTGCACATTGGCAGCTTGTTGCGCAGCCATTTGAGTGGTGAGGGAGGAGAGTCACTGATCAATAAGCTCAGTGTGGGCATCAAGTGTAGTCTGCACCGTGCGAAGATGCTCATCAAAGTGAGTGTTTACATATGCTTCCCAAGGAGCATTCACATAAGAAGGTGGATCAGAAACTGGAGGTATGGAGGGTCCGACATCAGAAAAAGAAGCATGATGCTCAGAATCAGCCTCAGTAGGCTCAGAACAATGTGAAGGATGGTCACACTCTTGGTCAGAATCGTGATCCGCCACCATTTTCGTCTTCTTTTTTGTACCAATCATTCGTTCCCAAGAATCTCTACCAAGGGGGCCAACATGCTTCTCGCGAAAATCAATACCCGACACATGCAAATTACTACAAAGCCTAGTGATGAGGCAAGGAAAAATGTAGGAAGTTTTCTTGTTAGCGCTCGTCTCAACCTCATCATAGATAAACTGCCCCAAGTCAATGTAGTGATTCTGAAAAATCGCATAGAAAAAGTGAGCCATAGCACAAGGAATATCCGTCGCATGGGACTTCGGGAAGATGCTTGCAAGTGAGAGGCGGGCAAAGAAACGTAACACCGGCTTCATATGCCGAAGTGGGATCTTCGAGACACGATGCGCGGAGCGGCCGAAATTACGCTCTACCCAAGTAGGCTCCGCAAGATAAGTAGCAACCTCACGAGAGATAGTGTTCGGTTGCGCCTCTCTATCATACACAATTTCCCTTCAACGGGTTGGACTTTGATGCCAAGAGCATCCCTTATCGTGGAAGGAGACCAAGACACCTTCTTTCCTCTAATTGTCAAAACATTGCCACTCGCGAGGCTCACCGCATTATAGAACTCTTCCACAAGCACCCGATCAAAATTGTGCACGACTCGGGTGAGGTACTCCCATCCATGGTTCTTGATCACCGAATCCACTACCTTCCATGGAATGTCATTTTCCTTGCTCAAACGGCACGTGTGGTAGCGCTCCGAAATAATCTAAGGTTGCTAGTTCACCATGGGAACGCCATTATCGGCCATCTCATTGTACACAATCTCTTCGGGAACCAACACCTCAACGGGTTTCTTACCGGCATTCTTTTCATGCTTGGCCTTAGATAGTGGTTTGCTCTCGCTCTTTCCACCACGAGATCTCTTCCTAAGACAAGAAAACCATCATAACATTAAACACTTGCAAAATAAAACAATGCAAGACCTACACAACAACGCTTCCAATCACCATCAATCCATCATACCCATTCAAAATTGGTGCTCAAATCAATCAATTAGCATCACAAGGAACACAACTAAGCACTCATCATCATCATCAACAATACCCAACAATGCAATAGTTCAGCAATCAAGCTAAATCAAAGTAAAAAACTCAGAAGCATGAAAATAGGAATTGGACAAGCCATCATAAGAGAAACAAGCTCAATAGAGTATAAACATGCTCACAATCATCATAGAAGACAATAACAAAGCTCAATTGAAGAAATCCACAAATTTGTAAAACTAGGGTTCATGCACATACCTTATCATTTCTGAAAAACGAGTGAAGTAATACAAATTGTGTTTGGATAGCAAACAAGAGCACGTAATGGGCTTCGATTTGATATATATCAAGCAAAGATTGATGGAGAATGGAAGGAATACAAGTTTTTGGGTTTAATGGAGGTTTTGTGTTGGTGGGGGAAGAAGAGAGAAAAGAGAAAAGAGAAAAGAGTTAGAAAAATTTAGAAGGGACGAAGAGATGAAGAAGAGAAAAGAAAAGAGGGAGAGGGGCAGAGATTCACTCCGCTCCAGCAGAGATTGTCCCCGCTGAAGCGGAGTCAACCCACTATAGCGGGAAGCCGCCTAGAGCGGCTAGTGTCGCTCTAGCGGTTTCCAGCTACATCGGATTTTTCCGCTGTAGCGGGTCAATTCCGCTCTGGCGGGAAAAATCCGGCTGGAGCGGAATAAACCTCTGGAAATTGGTCGAAAAAATTTGAAGCAAGAAAGAAAATTTGTCAACACTCCAAAAACTCCAAATTATTAAAAGACTGAAATTTAAAGATGCTATTAACCACTAATATTCACATGCAATTGATGATAGTGCTTTTCGCACTATTTTCTAGGACTTACTAGTCGTCTTTTGCATGTTTGTAAGTACGTTTTCATATGCATATTGTTATAATAGATTCACGTTTAGTTTATTTGCATTTGTAGGTGTTCGCGTGCAAAACGACTTGATTTGGATGACTTGGGAGCAATTGTGACGAGATTCCAATAACTTGTGATTGCTTGAAGGTGATCCGGAGCTTGTACGTGTGTTCGTGGACATTCTCTATCAAGGGTGCTTCGACTTTTGGAGGATTTTTAAGGATCGGCGAGGGAACAAGACCAAAAAGAAGGAAAAAGAAGAAGTGCGCAAGTTATGCGCAAATTGATTATTCAAGGATTGGCTAGTTACGCGCAAGGTGACCTGCTCCACCATTTTGGCCATAACTCCTTCATTCGGTGTGCTATTGGCCTGAAATTGATATCCACGCATAGCCATCGAATAGCGATTTCCAACGATATATCACACGGCTAATTATATAAAGGTTTTTTCATGTCAAAAGTGCAAAATACGGGCAGCAGCAAATGTTGGGCAGAATAGTCCAGCCCTACCGGCTGGGATAGAGCGGCTGGACAACCTCCAGATCGGCCTGAACCGGCCCGGACACGGATTTTCTTCCCTTTTTGGTCTGTTTTTTATTTCTACTTCCTCCCTTAGTATAAATACCCCCTTTACATGTAATTTTAGTCATAACATACAACTTTCTTCTTAGAATTCACAGACTCTCTGAAGAGATTTCTAGGTAGTTTTTACATTCCGCTTGATTGTTTACAGACGCAGAGATTTTCATTCAAGTTTACTTTTATCGTCAATCTTGGTATTCTTCGAAGTTCGCATCATCGACGGTGACAATCGGTGATATTTACTTAGTCTTATCCTCCTTGATTGTGATAATTATGTTTAATTCTTTGATGATTGTTATGATTGTTTTTAGAAGCATGAGTAGCTAATTTTCTCTGCGTTGATGATAGATTGATGAGTATGAACTAGTATGTTCCGTCTAAGGCTGAGATTGTTATGATAAACATGAATTTACTTCTTTGCAATTTAGACTGTCGTTACTACGTATATTCGAATAGGTTAGTGACAAATCTAGGTCATAATAGCGTATTGCAAAGTATGTGTTTATATAGATCAATGATGCATGTCGCTAGAGTACTGCTCATATGATTCTTCTATCATCAATGCATTCATCTCTCTGTTTATCTACCTGATATTATCTGCGATTCTTAGTTTTAAGTTTACAAATCAAATTGCTTTCAACAAACTGTTTGATATTGAATTAAATATAATCTTTCGCTCATAGGTCCTTCGAGAACGACACTCGTGTTTAACTCCACTATACTCAAACCAATTTTCTGTGTAGTTGTAGTTGTAGTTGAGCATTGGCTGAATACAAATACAATTTTGATTCGTCTGACAAACGCACATCAAAATTTATGCAATGCACATGGGTTGCCTCCCATGGAGCGCCTTTGTTTATAGTCGTTGGCTCGTCATTATGAAGCGCTAGTTAGAAGGATTGGAGTATAGGGCGTAAGCTTTCTTCATTGGGACATTTTGTAAGCGACGCATCTTCTTTTCATTAGTGCGCAGGAAACCTTTGCCCAAAAATCCCGTGATGTGATATGGATGCTTCAAACCATAACTCCCAAGAGCCTTAAGATAGTGCATGTCGCCATCGCAATCAAAGAGAGCAATACGGCAAAACACATCGATAACAATCTGAAGCTTCACCAAGCATGCACGACCAAGCAACACTACATCCTTCATGTCATATTTGGAGGAAGACATAACCACAAAGTTCGCCTTCACCTCCACCCCATCGATTCGAATAGGCATATCTTCAATAAAACCAATTGGCTTCATAACCGAACCATCATCGAGTTGCACAATGCTCTTTGAAACCTTCATACCAGACAATCCACACCTCTCATACAAGTTCAGTGGGATGACATTGCATCTAGCCCCGGTATCAAGTGTGGCTACAACATCATCTAGCTTCCCGACATCAATCATGACATCAAAGCTATCTAAGTTATCTTGTGCAGAAAATTCTTCGTCAATGGAAGCCTTCGAAGCATCGACATCCTTGTTGAACTCCTTAATAGTAATTTCATTCAATTCAGCACCAAGGAGCTCAATGTCTTCTTCAAGCTGGGGTTTTGTCTCAACAACTCTTTGAGAGAGATGCTCTTTGATCAAGCGCGGAATGAAACTGCTCATATCACCATTAGAAAGGTTGAACTCGACTTTATCGGTGACAATGGTGATGGCCATGGCTTGTCTAGAATTCCCAGGATGTTTTCCAGGCACCTTTACGCTATGCTTCTCTAAGATTTCCTGCATCCTCTTTTTGATTTCCTTGCGGTCATTCTCCAAATCAGTCAACCGTCGGTTGGTAGTGTTTTAATTATTGTCAAGTTGGGTGATGATGAAATTAAGCTTCTTTCCCAAGTCTGAAAATGAGTTAGGAACATCTTCATTAGCTTTCCCAACCACTGATGGACCATTCGCAGTGGTTTGCTGATTAGCCACTTGTTGTCGAGCACCTTGCTGATCATTATTCTGAGGGGCACCTTCATAAAAATCACCTCCATAGCAAAGATGACTGGAATCAACATCCTACTACCTTGGATTACCTTGAATGGGCACAAAGCTGGGTTTCTAACATTCCCTCTTTGGAAATTCTGACTTCCTCCACGATTGTAGTTGCCATTCCAATTACCTTGACCTTGCCTATCATTGGCGTCCTAAACCATGTCATCCTGGGCAATGTAGACCTCTTCAAAGCCACTAGCTAGCACAAACATGCACATAGGAGCCACGTGACCATAATTCTTGCAATACCACATACCTAAGATTCTGAGTGTGTGGTGTACCCAAGTTGAGCCTCAAAGCTTCCCTCATCTCATTGGCAAATTTTCAAAGCATCCGTCTTCATAGATGGCAGAATCAGCTTCGAACCTTGGAGCTCGATTAGTGCGATCTGCAGAATGTTGGTCTTGAGAAACTCTAGCCATATTCTCTATTGTAGCCTCAATCTTGTTGGAAGATGCATCGAGTAGGTTGCCACCAACACTAGCACTGATCCAGTTATGATCTGAACGGTCCAAACCATTGAAGAAAATCATGATCCAGTCTTCTTTCTGTAGCTTGTGGTGTGGGCACTGAGCAAGAAGACCTCTGAAATGCTCCCAAGCCTCGAATAGTGACTCGTCATACAGCTGATGGAAGTTGGAAATATGAGCTTTCAAAGCTTGAGTCTTGGAGTGTGGGAAATACCTCTCCATGAACTTCTCGTAGAACTTTTCCCACGTGTCAAGAGACTTGCATGGAAGAGTGCTTACCCACAACTTAGCACGGTCGTTCAAACCCATGGCAACCACCTTCAACCTCAAATCTCCTTCAACAACATTGTCCAGCTTGTTGATGTGGCATATGAAAGCATTCACATCCCTTAGGTAGTTCATCACATCCTCATTCGGCATACCATAAAACTTGGGCAGGAAATTGTACATGTGATGCTTAATTTCCAACCCCCGTGCCTAAGGAGTTAGCACAATAGCTGGCTCGCCCAATGCCTCAGCAGCGCAATGGGTCGGCTTGATCGGTTGGTCATTCCTGTCAGCCATGGCTTCAGTTCTCTCTCTTTCTTCTCTTCCCTTTCTAGATTACGGTTCCTTTCGTTAAGGAGTGATTCTGGATCGTCAACTGGAGGTGTCCACGATGCTCCATAGTCTCAGATGTTAGGCATTCAAGTCCTGTAACAAGAGAGAGTAAGTATAGAATTCAACAAAATTAAAATTAAATAAGTAAAATTCGAATTTAATAAAATAGGAAAATAAATTATTTATTTATTTTTTAGGAAAAAATCGGCAACTAGGGTTTTAGGGGAAGAAAAATTTCTGTAAAATAAAAACAAATTTTGATGTCCGTTTGTCAGACGAATCAAAATTGATATTTGTCTCTAGCCAAAGAATAACCACAACTACACAAAAAGATTTGAGTGTAGCGTTAAGTTAAACTCGAGTGTCTTTCTCGGAGGACTTAATTAAGATGAGTTTCTAAATCGTTGAACCGTTCAACAATTGGGAAGAAAGATTGAATGATTTTGCAAATAATAGACATTAAACATATAGAGTGAAGGTAATTATGTAAGAATTCACCTCTAAGGTGGCGCGGCGGAAGTTTAAAATTTTTCTTACACGTGAACATCTTGTTCTATGATTATACAGCGTGTTAAGGAGGTTGGGTCTTACTTACCTGGAATTCGTGAGCTCATTGCCATAAAAGATTCCCACAAAAGAGCAGATGTCTTCGACTCCACATTCAGGCCGATCCATGATTGCAATCAAAGATCCGTCCAGTCAAAAGCAAGAAGAATGTGTCTGGAGTATTCCCCAACTAGAATCGCCCCAATCGAGTTCATAATGAAGGAGATATGGGTTTTACAAAATCGTTGCTCTATCCTGGATATTCTACGCGGAAATCCATCGAAGAGATTCTGACTGAGCTTGGATCAAAAGCAAAGTTGCTTACACATCTCTCTTTGAGAATCAAGTCGAAAGTAATTCAAATCTTCGACAATAGTTTTTCAAAGTTGTTAAGAAACTTGAGAGATGGAGAAAATATGCTAGAGAGAATTTTGTAAAGAATTGTGTATATTTAACTAAAATACAATTGCTTGTATTTATAGTTTATTTTACTAACCAAATTTCCTAATCAAATTCTAAACCATTTACGAGTCTTATAGGAATTTGACTTAGTCTTCAAGAAAACAAAATTCAGGAAAGGAAAAGAAGACGGAAGGAGTTAAAACTCCTCCCACTTGCGCATTAGAGGGAACAGACCCCCTTGGGGCCGGCCTCTTCAATCTCGGCCAATGGGTCGGGCCCACATGGGCCCATCCCGATCTTTACCTTCCCAATTTCATTTCTTGATCCTCTATACATATTAAATTAATTCGAAAATCCAATTTCAAATTAACTTCTCCAAAATAATAATTTTCATTAATCCAATTAATGGCTAATTATCATTAACTCACAATAAGAACTCTCTTCAATAAAGTGTGACCCACATGTGCCTTATGTATTAAACACTAATCCATTCAAGGTCTTATAAGATTCCTAATCGATTTTATTAGACAATATAAATACATAAGGACGTTTGCAAGGGAATGAACAAACTCACCATTCAGTATGGCTAATAGTGATAATGTCCCTTCATTTCACGAATACCTTTTATTGAGTTGTGATCATGGTTAAGTGTCTAATCTTGATAACTCAATTGTTCACATTCTATTATTTGATTTAATGCCCATGCTCCAATACTTTATTGAACACGTCATGTGCACCGCACGATGACTTATAAAATCACAATAACAATGAGAACCGATATTCTCCCATAATATATCAGCTATTCATGGGGAATGAATCATGTATTAGCGCAACTACCAAATTACATACATATCATAGCATAACCAACTATAGACGTATCTACCATTAAGATGGTGCAAGCGTTGTCTATAATCTAAGTATGATACTCTATGTACTCATTTGCAATGCCCTCAAGTCTAAACACTTATTGCACTATCTTACCACCACTACTTCCATTGACACTTGGAATAGCTTCAAAACCCAAATGGTTTCGTGGTTGGGTATTGCCAATTACTCTTCAAAGTGATCATGTGCCCATCATGAATAATCTTATTATTCGCAGTTGTGAGATCAACTACATCTTAACATATCGCGGACACTCCGTGTATATTGGGGATCTTTGATTGGCGGCGGTTTTTAGAACCATAAGAACTATCCAATGAGCTCTCACTAACTCCATTGACTTCTTATGTTCATGGAGCATTCAATAATGAATAATAACAAACAAACAGATTTAACTATTCTACAAATGCGAATGCCATAAATAAATGTTGTATTAATAATCAAGACGAATGATAATGTAATACATACTAAATTGTGATTAAAGCATATAATGTCCATTATATAAGATTGTCTCTAGGACATATATCTTTCAGAGAGATGCGCGAAGAGTTTTAGACGATGTATATTGAATTGTTGACAACAAATTGATCAATGTGAATCTGGGTTTCTGGATACTAGCATATCATTGATCTTTAACAATTGGCACCATGACATATCTTAGATACATTCATCAAATTAATGAACCGCGTCATGTTTCATGCGAAGTTGTTTGACCATGGTTGACACATACCAATTCGAAGATAAATAAAACGACAATCACATAAAGAGCATGCATCACGGACATTAATAAGGCTATTGTATAGTCTCAAGCTAGATCCAGAACCATAGTTCACATATCACAATTTGCCATCAACAAGATGGATTTAGCTACTCATGGCGACGAAGCAAATAGCAATCAGAATAAACATAGTCGACATCATAAAGCAAATATACACGATAGTAAAAGGTATCACCGAATTGTCACGGATCGGCGATGCACTGAATTCACGAGTAGAAAGCAATTGAAGGCAGAAAAGTAAATCGATTACTGAATCCAATGAAAATACCAAGGTATGTAGCTCTGTAGAACAATGTCTCAATGAAAATTACTAAGTAAAAGCGTATCGAAAAACTAAGATAGGTGGAGAATATTTATATGTGAAGAAGTTGATCTTCGGAAGGAATTCTCTTGGTCTAGAAAAGGAATTGGCCAAAAATAGGATTTCTTCTCGTGTTGGACAAAAGGGGCACCCAACACAAAATAGTGCTGGAGCACAATTGATTTGTGCTCGAACACCATTTAATAGTGCTGGAGCACTTTTCATTGTTGTTTCTGATTTTCTTCCTCTTCAAACTCCATCTTCAATTCTTCAATCTCGACCATCTTCACTAATAAAAATCTCCGAAGCACAAATATTTCTTCGATTCAACGAACGGATCCCGATATTGCTCTAAAGCCAAACAAAACACGTCGTTCTGTACCTAAATACATGTGAATGCAAATAAACACAAATGTTACACAATTCTACTAAAATGCATGAAAAACACTACTTAAAGATAAATAAAAGACAACTCTAAAAACTAGAAACAGTGTTAACTGTCATCATGTGTCCCATGATTTATGAACAACAAAATCAACATCTCTGATCACTTATGGACCAGATTGTAATTTTTCCTTTTCTTAACAAAACATATATACTGGAATGTTTAGGTAACTTGGTCACACATCTGTGAAGGATTGTGAAGCAACTATGGATAGGAAGGATGGAATACATATGGAGAAATAATGATTGGGAGAATATTCTGCGTAGAAGAAGATCGTCTACAGTTTGCAAACTATGTTGAAGATTGGCAAGTCTTGAAGAACACTCTTGGATCATATCAAGGAACGAGATTTGCATACTAAGCAAGGAAAAGGATTTAAAGAGCATCCATAAAGAATGCTATATAAGCTCGAGGAAATCACTCTGAAAAGTATCGCAGAAATTCCCTAGCCAGATAAGAAATTATTTAGTTGTGTTTTTTTTTGTTTTTACGCAAGTTTAGTTCTCACTTACTTTAACGTATGTGTTCTTACTTAGACTTAGGAAGAACAGTTGGTGGTTTGCTTGCTCACTTTCATCCTTGTGTTTTTGGATTAGTAGTTGTTTGGTCGTCATTGTAAACCTCTGATCATTGAATCAATTACTAAGTTTTTGAAGCCTCTTGGCTGCTCTCAAGTAATATTCATATTACTTGAGAAAAATTATGTGTTACAATTACTTTATTCGCTGCGTTATCTCTTGGTGTTTTCACAGTTATTCACTAAAGATTCTGTCAAAACACTGATTTTCGATTCCATTACAGTAAACTAGTTCAAGTTAGATTTGTATGTTATTTCAGCCTATATATCTATGTACCAAGCATAATAAAGGAACCAACTTTGAGATTGATACAACGATTTGGCAAACATGATGATTTAATATAATTTAGAAACACGAGTAATTAAACATTTTAAAATTCGACAATATCAGACTCATTAGGGCACATACTGTCAGAACTCAAGTATTATGTTGCATCGCCTAAAAACATCAACAATACATAATTGTTGACCTCTTAAACCATCTCGTTTGTTGGAGCTAGAATGTCTCAGTTCCAGAAGTACAAGTTATCACCAAGATAATCAAGAATTGAAGGATATGTGATTTAGCTATTGTTTAAATCAGATTAGGAGCATCGATCACAGATAATTATGTCACTTGAAGTGGCGAATCCAGAACTGAATGTGACGTGTGGTGGAAAATTTGATCATGAAACATAAGCGAAGATTTTTTTAATTATTTGCAATATTGAAGGAAAAATAGTGTACAAGTTCAAATATACAAATATTTAAGAAGCAAATAATGAAAAAGAAGGAAAAAAAACTGTAAAAATGTAAACTTTGAAGGAAAAGAATAAGAAAAAATAAATATTAAACTGTAAATTTTGCAATAAAAGACTTGATATAATCACCATTCCCAACTCTCGGTTTATCGGTGTAAACCAGATTCGATTCATGAACCAACTCCAAATCAAACTTTCTCAACTCCCAATAGTGATAGTTCAGTCATCGCGTCCCAGTCAAACCACCCAGGAATTTGTAAGGCCATGTAGTACTCTCCTCTGGGTTGGTATCAGGCTGGCACTCAGAAAGAATAACACGGTTGTCCATAGGATTTTCCACCTGAAAGGTATGATACATATTCGTGCACGCAAAAATCGGGTACGCACCGGCACGCTCATAGCTCCGACTCACATTGTAAGAGCCTTCATCTACTATTCATTTCTTTCCCCATTCTTCCCTGTTAGGAAACTTGTACTTTTGATGATCAATGCCATTAAGACAAAATTAGGATTAGTCCATAAATTAGTACTCTTAAGTCCATAGGAATTCTGTTAGAAGGACATTTGTACATGAGGAACATTTCAGCAGGACTATTAGTTTTAATTCGAAGTAATTTTGTATTAGGTTGATGACAATGTATTTGTTGTATAAACAACTTATTGAGGAACCTAGTAACTCAGCAGATGAATACTACGAAGATGAAGATTCAAGTGAAGTCTGCACAAGTTACTGAAGGAATTTGACTCTTGCTGAAGAAAGCATTGACTTTCAGTAAGTGGTAAGTGAAAATCTATATGACATAGTAGGTCGATTTTTCTTCCTTTCTGAAATACTAGTCTATTGTTGATTCTAAGCAATTGAAGCAGGTTGCTAAAAGAGAAACATACTCTTGATGATAAAAGCTTAGAGACCCTTTCTGAAGTACTATTGTGCATTTAATGCTGCAGAAGCCGTTCCGAAGAAAAGAACAAGAAGACAAAACTTTTGCAACAGAATAGTACAAGCAAGACAGTGAATTCAAGATTGAATTTTCAAGGATTTGAAATTCAAACGTACTGATTTTTCACTATAAAAGGATGACATAGAGCACAAAGAAGATCATCGTTTTCACTCTGCAAATTACAAGCCAACTGATCTTTCTTCAACTTGCTCTGAAAACCTTCCAAGACTGAAGCTGATTATTTAGCTACTTGTGAAAGAGTAGAAATTTTGTATCAACAAGTGTTTCTTTCTCTTGAACTAGTAAAGTCTTGCCCTTCAAAAATCCTCCAATTGCTTATTGAAAAGTAATACAAGTTGTGATTCTTCTGCTGATTGTATTAACTGCAAAGTTAATCTCTCTCAACACCATGCTCAAACACTCTCTCACCAAAAGCCGTGTTACTGTAGTTAGGGGGAACCTATTTAACTGGATTGTTAAGAAAACCCTGTTTGCTGAAGCTAAGGAAACTGCTTTAGTGGTTGAAGTGAAGTGAGCAACTTGGGAAGTTGTCTTGCTGATCTTTGTTCACTACAAGAAAAACTTGCAACAACGAAGACATGTGCGACGGATACCATCCGTCGCCACGGTTTAGCGACAGGTCGCTAAATATGGTGACGGGTCGGTAGAATTGGAGACGAATAAATTAATACGCGAACCTAAACCCTTAAAACGCTTAAACATGGCGATGAAATAAGTCACCCGTCGTTAAGTTTCGCGACGGATAAACGCATTTGTCGCTGGCTCGTTGACCCAGAAATAAAACAAAAGTAAAAAAGAAATAATATGGCGACCGATTGTGTGAACCGTCGCCATATAATCATAAAAAATTAAATAAAAAATAAATAATAAGATATGGCGACGGATTGCTCATCCGTCGCTATGTTCTTCGTCTTAACACATACGAGAGGCAGAAACCCTTCACTCTCTTCTGTCTCCACACTACAAAAACAGTCACCTATTGCGACCGCAACTTTGCGACGAGGCACATATTTGTCACAATAGCCCCACCATTTGTGACAAAACATATGTTGGTCGCAATTGACACCATCTTTTGTGACGAACTGATGGCCGGACTCAAAAAATCCAATCTTTTACGGCGAACTCCAGATTTTATCACAAATGCTACAACAGTTGTGACGAAATGTTCGTCGCCCTGAAAAGTAGAGCTTTTGTGACAAATAGTTTCTTCGCATAAAAAATTCGACCACTATGATTTAAATGTTGCGAAGCCGTGCTTGTTTCATCGCAAACAATAACCTATTGTGATGAAATACGTTTTTCATAGTTATTTCTCCGGTCACACTTTTTCTTATTTGGGACGAGGTTCCGTTTTTGTGATGAAGTGCATGCGTCAAACTGAAGTTCGGGCTGCCCGTTTCTTGAACTTCGTAAGGAACAATATTTGAGATGCAGTTAGTTCGTCACTTTAATGCCATCAGACAGAGCATTTATTCATATGACCATTGGGATTCTGCCCAACCTTAAACATATTGGCCCGGCAAAACGACTGTCCTGTCTAAACATTAGTCTTTTGTGACGAAATGGTTTGCCGGAAATTCGAGCGAAGGGAGATGGATGCAATGACGAATCATGTAAGTCCCAATCTTGAACCACATGCACGTTGTTTCTTCTTCAACATTATTCGTATTGCACCCTTTTAATTTTGTATGTATTCAGTTACTGATTCTAGTCTTGATATAATGTTTTGTAGAATACTCTGTTTTACATTCCTCTGAACTTACGTCGATGGCCTGAATATTTATGATTTTAAGGGCGTTTGAGTATTTTTGTATGATATTTCTTTAACTATACGCTGAATCTTGCTCATATGTTTATTTGATTCTATGT
>JAQRGC012277055.1:0-11227 GCA_028659135.1 Plantago lanceolata
AATAGTTTATAATTCTTCATTATAATAATAATTTTACATTATATTATTCAATCGCATTAAATCCGAAATGACCCGAATCGAATTGGTCCGACCCGAAATTGACCCGACCCGAAATGTTTCAAAAGTTATGATCCGAACAACACCCGAATCCGATCAAGAACCGGGAACCCGAACACACCCGAATCCAACCCGATCCGAACTCATCCGAAATAAAATCATTCACCCGAAACAACTCGATCCGAACAACCCGAACCGAATCCGATTCGAACGACCCGTTTGCCACCTCTGCTCCTATCTTCCCACTCAATGGGTATTGTATTGTACTTATGGTCTTCCTTTGAAGAATGGCTATGGTATTTATACTGATTTTGTTCCATTTTTAAACTTTTCATATCTAGAACACGGTAAAGACTAAAGAGCATGGTTGTTGGAGCTAGTTATGAGATTTCGTGTTCTCGTAGTCTACTTGACGATCGTTGACTCATTGACCAGAGTGAGTTCACAACCGGAGCGTTATCCTTTCCAAATCGTTGGCGAATTATGTGATCAATAAAAGCTTCCAACTATTCGCATTGGAGTAATCCCTCATCTTTATCGATTTTTTAGGTTCGTCCCCCTTTAACTTGTTCGTTTACATAAAGCTCTGTTCAGTTAGCCTTTCGTACATGTGTTTGTTTATGTAAAATTAAGATTCTTCCCCTTTTTCACTTCTCAGTTCTCACTTTAAAAATACCCAAACCCAAACCTAAATTTATCATGGTTGAAAATGTAAATACCAGAACGGTAAGAACTAAGAAGACTTAAGAATGAATTATTGCAGAGGTAACCCCAAAAGTCTGATAAATTACACATTAAAGAAAAATCCGATAAAATAAATGTAAAAAGGCTCAGATCTGTTATTTCCCGAACGGGCAAATGAGAATCCGGCAACGCCATGGCTGCGAATTCACCGGCGGCATAAACAAAGCCACCCGGTTCGCCCCGCCAAGATACGGGCCGGGTAAATCTCAAAGCCCGATTCATCAGCCCAGAAAGAAACGAATCATATATGATCATCACAGCCTCACTTTAGAGAGAGAAAGAGAGAGAGAGAGAGAGAATTACAGTTCCAGCTTCTAAAACAAGAGTAATTCTTGTGAGAGAAACAGTCAAACAAAGATTGGTGGTGTAGGTGTAGGAGTAGTAGTAGTATTAGTACTGTTGTATATTCTGCATGAAGGGCTGTTGCCAATTTTGGTGAAGAAGAAGAAATCACAGGGATTTACAGAGAGAGGGCAACCACCCTTACTTTCTCTCTCTAAAACCCTCATTTCAGATCTGAGCTGATGATGTTTCTTCCATGGAGGATTAGGTTTCCTTTTATTCCAAAAAAGACGAGGGCGAACTAATATTGTTAATTCGTGTAAGAGCGTTAGGTTTCCGAATTCGAGGTCAGTGCGTTTCCCGCCAAAATAGTGTTATATTCCCGCCATTTTTTCTCAAATCCCTTTCAGCGCCTCCACAGATACTTCTTCCTCTCTCTCTCTCTCTACCGTCTCTAATCCGGCAGGATTTCTGAAGATCTTTACACTGATCTGCTTTTTCTGTAATCAAATTTGCTCGGAAATGGCGAAAGAGGAGGTCGATAACGGGAGGGAAGATATGCAAATCGATGCCGTGAAGAATCCGATCAGTGCATTTCCCGAGGGGTTCAATTCTAATTATCTCAGGATCTACTACGGTAACTTTTCTGATTTGAGATTTGCATTTTCTCTGGTTTAGCTTTGTGATTTGATATAAAGGTTTACTGAGTGCTTTTAGCTTGAGTCCATTTGCTTGCTTATTAGTTATGTGGATTGGCGGGTGAGTTATCGATAAATCGACATGTTTTTTCACAAAAGTGTACTGTTATTTTCGTATAAATGGCGACTTTGTGATGCTTCAGATTAAGGTATAAAACAATGTGCCTGACTGCTTGGTCTTGAAATTGTTGACGATGAGTCGATGAATGGTACCTTAATATAGTGTGGGGGTTGTCTAGTTATGTGACCATGTGCTAGGCCTAATGCTGCTAGAGCACAAGTTTAGTTAACGATCCCGGCGTCAACAGGCTAACCTCCCCACCTGATCAAACTCTTTAAGGTGTGGTTATCTAAATAGAAAGACGTAAGTGCTCTAGGAATGCAGTAATCTATTCTGACAACACCTGCTAAAATATTGAACTTTCTTGAAAATAACTCCATTTACGTCAAATGACTCGTGTTGTTATGACTTGTGATTTCCTTGTTGAACTGGGATTAGTGAAGTTGTTATTTTTTAATCAGATGCAGTCTGCGTTACTATTTCGACCTGTCTATGCAGGAAAGTTTTTCCCGTATGGTGATATGCACAAGTGGATGTCATATGGAAATGGTAATCACTTGTACAATAATGTAGGCGGTGTAAAGTTATCTTTTTCCTGGACTGTTCTATATCTTCATTTTATTAATATACATATTGGGTGATTAAATGTAGATGGGAAACATCCTGGTTGTGACCAATCGTACCTTGGAAGAAGAGAATTTTCTTTCACTTTGGATAATGACATATATCTGCGGTTTCAGTCCTTCAACAATGCCACCGAACTGGAGAAGGCCATCAAAGAGAAGTGTCCTTTCAAAATAGATATTGGCCCTGTTTACAGTGTTGATGTAAGTTTTACTTAATCTGGTGTTCATAGTAGTCAGCATATGTGTTGTTTTCGTGTAGTATCTGAATATTGGCGTATGCACCGTTCACAATTTTATGTGAACTGGAGTAGTATATAATATTCAAACTTCTCTCGTTCTATTTTGCAGCCTTCAAAAAGGCATGCGTATGGTCAGTCTGGTGATAATGTTTTCACCCCGGTAGAGAGAGAACTTGTATTTGATATAGTAAGAGCCCTTCTCTTTGCAGCTTTTAATATATGTACATACAAATGCTTGTCAAAGGAAAGTGAATGAAATATCTGAGGTATTTGACTCCTACATTTTATGTTCAACAGGATATATCGGATTATGATGATGTCAGATATTGTTGTAGAGGAGCTGATGTTTGTTCAGAGTGCTGGCCATTGATGACAGCAGCTATTAAAGTGATTGATACTGCACTTAGAGGTATGATTGTTGTTGTAATAGGTTGGTGGTCAGACTGACTTCAGCTCATCTGTATTTATTTTATCTGTTCATCCAGAGTAACGAAGTTCATTAGTTGAACCAAGTAGATATCACAAAATACACTCTTAAAGAGCATAGCAGCATTACTTTATTAAGTATTTCAGTTACTTTTGCTATAGTATGTGTGTATATATCACTAAATGAAAATTCTCATACGGTTTGATAATGGTTGTCATAAAAGAAGATATCAATTTAGTGATACTTATATAATATCATATGTTGCACGGATTTACAAATCCAATAACACCTCATATTTGACTGAAATCAGTAATTACGCAGCTTAAAGTTATGTGTATTATTTTCTAAGACGGTGTTTCTCTAGTCTTTCGCGTAGAGGTTATTTGTCAATGGCTATCAAGTATAAAGGTGCCAAAATTCTGTCCAATGTTCTTCACGGAATGAGCCAGAAATTAATTAGTATTGCTGTTAATTTCTCTTCTTGAGCTGTTTCTACTAAAAGCAAATGATAACATTTGAGTGAATGATTTAACTTGATCTTGATATACATATGGTTCTTTGCAGATGACTTTGGTTTTAATCACATTTTATGGGTGTATAGTGGTCGCCGTGGTGTCCATTGCTGGGTCTGTGATGGAAAGGCGAGAAGGTAATGGTGCAATAAGTTAAGGTTGAGTTTCTTTATTTTACCACATTTAGGAACTAATTTGACATGCAACTCCTTTCAATTGTTAAGGTTGAGAAATGATCAAAGGGCAGCAATTGCTGATTATCTGCATGTCCAAAAGGTTTTCTTTTTAACTCTACCTGGGGAAATTGTTGTATGTATTCCTTTTTATATCCTTAACATGGTGCGTTCTATTATAATGATGCGCTCTTTTTCTTCAGGGAGGTGAAAATAGCTCAAAGAAAGTTACTCTTATGGGTCATTCACTTCACCCTCACCTTGGGTATGCTCATCTTACCTGTTTACCTTCGATTATCTATTTATTGTTTCAATCCGGCCTCAAATGTGCTTGTCATTGCAGGAGATCTTATGCAGAAGTTCTGAAGGATTTCTTTGAGGGGGAGTTTGTTACAAAGCAAAATTTATTTTCGCATGAGGAAAGATATGAAAAGATATTGGAAATGATTCCAGATGAATGTATGTGAATGAGATCTTTTTGTATCTTAATTTCTGTTTGTTGTGAAAATATAAATATAACTCTAGTTTGCTTCTCGACTTCCTTAGCTATCACTTCCGAACTTCGAGGAAAGTGGCAAGATAACAAGCGGCCACGTGATGATATTAATGTTGTTCGATGGGGTCATCTTAAACAGCTCCTGCAATCTGGAAGACAGAAGGTAAAATTCATCATCGTATATTGTAATGTGTTATTTTGAACATTTGTGATGGAAATCTGGAAGATTTATTTTTAATATACTTGTGTTAAATTAATTTTCCTGATTTTCACCACTTGGATATCAGAGAAGCAAGGACATAGATAGCAGTAATATGGTTCATGATGAGAAATTTCTTATGTTACCCTGCTTAAGTGGCCTATTTGGGGTTCTGTACTTTTGAGATTTCGGTATTCTGTTACCATCATAGACTAATTGTTCGAGATATGTCTTGTGGTGTTACAACTTACATGCAATAATCCTCTGCAACTTTCAGGCGCATGGCACTCGCAGATCTCTTGAAGAGATTGTCTTCTTTTATACCTATCCTAGACTTGATTTGGAGGTTTGTCTTCAAGCCTTTATTCTATTGATAATTCCCATTCAGTTAAATAGCCAACAAGTTGATTTAATTTTGGGAGGTCCAGTTGGCCAAATAATAAGTGATATATTGATTAGGTCAGTATCTTCGTCACTAAAACATTTACTTTTGGCTATTAACCCAGGTTTCAAAGCACATGAATCATTTGCTGAAAGCACCTTTTTGCATACACCCAAAGACAGGTTTGTATCTCATTTCTCACCTGTTTGTTGAGTAACCACATTGAGATATGGTAGTCAGCTGACGTAGATTGCTCTGAGTCAATTGCGTCTGACATGAACTTCTGTTCTCTTGCAGGACGTGTTTGTGTTCCAATTGATCCAAAACTCTGCGAGGAATTTGATCCCTCTTCTGTTCCAACTCTTTCTCAGGTGAGGAACAAATAATAAAAATCATGTATAAGGAACTATGCTTCAGCCTTCATGCAAGAGTCGAATGTCACCGACTCTTGATTATGGTCTGCAGTCAGCTATCATCATTGGTCAATTCCACATTGCCACTGAAATGCTGCTTACTTGCCATGTTAAAGTAGTTCTGTCGTATAAATTGTAACTGTTAGATCCCAAGATAGAACTGTTTGACAGCTAGCTGATCGATTTTGTTGATTCAAACTGTCTGGGTGGCTTTTGCACTGTAATGTCTCGTAGTTGTATTGAGTCCCCAACTTCCACTGTCGCTTCGTTATGTATCATTGCCATTGGATATTTGGATGATCATGTTATGAATTATTACTTTCCGTCATTCTGCAGCTGCTGGATGAACTAAATGCAGGATCTTTGAGAAGCGACGGCAACGATGGTAATATATAATCGTTGAAATTAAAATATCGTCCTCTATGTTTCATTGTTGGTCTCATCCATACTGTTTCTGTTATGGCAGACTTGGAAAACTCTTCACTTGGAGAATCAATCAAATATTTCAGGTCATCCTTCTTGCAGCCTCTACTAAAATCCTGCAAGGTATGTTCCAAAGTTCAAATGGCCTTCTCTCACAAATATAATTCTCTATTTGTGAAATTAAATAGGCATTTACTTTTTCCGACTGGTAAATTCGTACCCTGATGCCTTTGGTGTGTCAATGCAGGAAGAGATTGAGAGTTCGTACGCTGCTAAAGTTCAGCAGCAGTCGAAGAACAGCCTAAGTTGGTAAACTAAGCAGCTGAACCATTGGTACCCTTTCGACTAGATATTTGTTCCGTGTATCATATTTTCATATGTAATGTATTTTTTTCATTTCATGTTCACTACTGTAACCGGCTGGAAGATAACTGCTTTAATCTAGTACACATTTTACCTCCGTGGGGGTTCGGTTTGAACTTTGAACCCCCGACCTCTCCTGTACTAATTTCGCACTTTACCACTGCACCAGTTTCACATAGATGGTGAGATCATTAAAATTAGACTCGAAATGAAAACGAACAATAGCAAATATGGAAAATAAAGAACTAGTACAAAATTATTGAAGTATGAGGCTCAGAACTGTAGAAGATGGTCGGGAAAAGAGGAAGTTGAGCCGCCATGGCTGCAAAACACCGGTTGCAAAATGAGAAGTTGCCATCCGGGTTTGCCCCGCCAAGATACGGGTCGAATCATCTCAATGCCCCGACGAATTACTCGACAAAATCCAATTCATCATAGCCTTCTTTTCATCATAGTACCTACCTACCCACACAGGCACAAAGGATGCAAATTGCAAACAAATGTATGTACCAGAATTACTGAAGTTGGAAAACTTAGGGGGTGTTTATGCAAAAATCTTGAAAGGGCTGTTGTTGAAATAATGTAACAAGGGTCGAGAAATCATCGGCAAGAGAGAGGGGGCAAGTGGGCAACCACCCTTTTAGAAATCCCCTCACTTTCTCTCTCTAGCCTCATTCAGTTCGAGCTCACTGTTTCTATCATTTGATGATTGTTGATCTCAAGTCTGCAATGAAGCTCAGCTTCTTTTCTGTTTTTACGTTTTAGCCCCTGTTGTTGGGGTGCATTTACGGTCCAGGGCCTCCAGGCCAGTCAAACTGAAGGGTGTATTCGTCATTAGAGGGTAGAATCGTAGAAGTCTTGGGGGGCGATTTGGGCTCCATTGATTGGGGTTTGTTTAGTTAGAATCATGTGTAGACTGTGGTCCAGTAGCGACTTCATTATTGTCGGAAACTGAAGAATGGGTACCCGTAGTAAAGATTTTGTAATCGTGAAATTTTATACCATTTTACTCGTGAAAATGAAAATCACTATAACGCGATTGTCTCTAGTTGAGCCAATTCAAGGTGAATTTGACCATTTAACTTACATTTTAAACTGTAAAAGACATAAAACGTTGGTGTTTAATTAAGTACTTGTACGAGCTAAATATCACTGCAGATTAAGGAAAAATTTTACTATTGAATTAGGATGATGAATGAGAGAGAACTTTCCAAGATTACATGTCATGTTGATTAGATTTAGAACTATGAAATGTGCTCGAAATGGTTAGTTAAACAAGCTTTTTATTCAGTTCAAAAAGCCAATAGTGACTAAAAGAACAGTGTTACTATCAATGATCCAATGAACAGGCATTTTAAGCTCACTAATACCACATTACAAGTGCAACAAACACATGCTGCTAATTCTTTTTCCACATTCACAGGTAGATGTGAGCTGTGACACCATCTCTTCTCTGAACATGCTTGATTCTTTTCAATAGCACAAATTTTGGTAGAACTTGCAATCTTGATCACAAGCTGCTGGTGTGATGCATCATACCTAGCTGATCTTACGCACAATTTCAAACGAAAAACAAAAAGAAAAAATTGGAAAAAAAATGAATGTGAAGAAGATACACTGGCTTGGTATGCATGCAAATGTTTATGTGATTAAAACTAAGAAATATACAATTAACAAGCATCTAGGTGTTGAAATAACATAATGAACAACATTTGCCTACTGAAATAAATGGAGAAACATCACTGGTATTGAGGCTCAGATCAATTCAGAAAGGACAATGAGGCATGTGGTGCCGCCACCATGGCTGCGAAACTTGCTTCATTGACAAATTGAACAGAATGTAAAAAGGACTCAGATCTGTCAAAATTTAAGCAAATGAGGTAATAGAGAAACACCGACATGGCTGCTGAACCAAATTGTAGCTCAGGTTACCTAGCCAAGATACGGGTCTCTAGTTTCCATCTGCCTTACGAACACAACTGAGCATAAGTACAAATCTTCACAGCCTATAATGATAGAGAGAACCAGAGAGTAGTAGTAGCGCATAAGAGAGTGTGTGTTACAGTATAAACACACTACACACAATCCTACATGGAGTTTTTATATAATTAAAATAAATTTTGAAGAGAAAAGAAAATAATAGCACAGAAAAGCAAACGCTACAGGTTGAATGAAAACATAACATTATGAAATGGTAGCCCCTCATTGCAGGGTAAAAGCTAGGTCACACCTTTGCCATTTGTATTTATCAGCAAAGAATGAACATAACAGGCTCAGATTCTATTAATTTTCCAAACGAGGGGGAACAAACAGACTACTCGACATGGCTGCTGACTTCCAGATGCAAGCATCCAGAGTCGCCTCGCCAAGATTCTGGTAAGGTCTACTTCCCCCCTCTTTGGCCTTATATTTGACTTGTAAAAATAATCATCACAGCCCCTTAATAATTCCTCATTTTGGTGCGGAATTACTTACACGTGTCATCGCATACAGCCATACACCATACCCGAATAGATACATCTCCTTGACCCACCATTTCCCAACCGATGCAAGTGCGAGATTCGACATCGCTGCAGAACCCCAATATATTTACCCCATCAAGACTGAGGTCAAGTTTGCTTTCTCATTTTTGACAGAGTGTAAGAGAGAGCACAGAACAGAAGCAGTCCGTTCAATAGACACTTCCGAACCATCCTTTTTTTTTTGGAACGGCAGCTCGAACTTTTAGATGACATGCATTTCACAATCATAGTCATTGGTCACGTTGTACAACAACGGCATTGAAACATAGAAGATGATGATAATCATGGTGGTGGTGATGATGAAGAAGACTTGTGAGTTGTGACATACACATACATACATATATACATACACACATACAAGTCGAAAGGGGGGTTTCGATACTTAAACCAGAGAAATCATAGGCAAAAACAGAGAGGGGCAACCACCCCTTTAAAACTCCCATCCTCTCTGAAGCCTCAATTCTTTCTTTCTTTAATACCAAACCTCACTCAATAAAAAGGCTCAGATCTGTGAATAATAACAGAGCAGAAAAGGTAAACAGAGAGACACCGCCATGGCTGCTGAACCATAACCAATCACGGTTCGCCCGACCAAGATACGGCTCTATGTGTTCACCATCTCCACTCATACTCAACTCGGTATAGCGACAAATCATCACAGCCTAATCACAGAGCACCAATGAGGATGACAATCATGTTTCCAAGTTACAACTTCCCAGTATTAATTTATAGGTGTTTTACTGTATGGTGAGTATAATGGGGTTTTCAATTCATACTTAAGCAAACACAATGGCAAAATCAGAGAGGGGCAACCATCCCTACAAACACGAGGTACATACATGCAATTTTCGAAGGTAAAGTCTTATAAAAGTCAGATTTTCTTATGCATGAGGAAAATCAATGCATTTTCTACCCAAGTGTTGAGCACACTCTTCTAGTTTATACCTATTAAAATGCTAATTTTCTATTATTCAGAAAAGTCCGACTTTCATGAAACTTACTCATTTTTAAAACACAAGGTACATCTGTGCACATTTCGAAAACACATGGTACATTGGTGCATTTTCCCCGAGTTGTGACATACACACACATACATGTCAAAAGGCGAGTTTCAATACTTAAACCACAGAAATCATGGGCAAAAACAGAGAGGGGCAACCACCCCTTTAAAACTCCCATCCTCTCCAAAGCCTCAATTCATTCTTTCTTTAATACCAAACCTCACTCACACAAAAAGGCTCAAATCTGTGAATAATAATCGAGCAGAAAAGGTAAACAGAGAAACACCGCCATGGCTGCTGAACCATAACCAATCACGGTTCGCACCACCAAGATACGGGTCTCTGTGTTCACCATTACCACTCATACTCAACTCAGTATAACTACAAATCATCACAGCCTAATCACAGAGCACCAATGAGGATGACAATCATGTTTCCAACTGAACTTATTTGAAGTATAAATTTAACTAAGCAAACCTGAACCGAATGAATGAACTGAACTTAATCTAAGGTGAACTCAAACAAAGCCTTAGAGTATGGTGACCAGTGAGTAATGAGTATAATGGGCTTTTCATTTCATACTTACGCAAACACAATGGAAAATCAGAGAGGAGCAATCACCCCTGTAAACACCCACCTCTATAATATGAAACCTAGGTCACATAATTCTCCATACCCAGTACCAACATTTACTCAATTTCTTCTATCTTAAACAAAAACTGAAAAATAAATGAGAAATTAATCACAGTATCCAAAGCGTAATCATCGAAAGGCGCTTACGCATTCGTTGAACATGTAGAGTGTAACATTGTAGTGCTTATTATATCAAACTCAAAAGAGGCTCAGATCTGTGGATAATTGAGCAGAACAGGCGAACAGAGAAACACCGTCATGGCTGCAGAACCGAAACCAGGTCGCCCTGCCAAGATACGGGTCTCTGTTGCCCATCTGTAAATCGAACTCAGCTGGGTTAAAACTCAAAAAGAAAAATCATCACAGCCTAATCATGCAACAGCAACAACAGTAGCACAAGTGAGACAACGAAGCGCGGGGGTAAATGGAGAGCCATTATGATCCTTCACTTTGCCACTTCCAAAAAAAACAGTAGAACAAGTTAAGTTTGAGAGGTTGTGATGATGAAGACTTGTGAGTTGTGACATACACACATACAAGTCGAAAGGGGGGTTTCGATACTTAAACCACAGAAATCATAGGCGAAAACAGAGAGGGGCAACCACCCCTTAAAAAACTCCCATCCTCTCTGAAGCCTCAATTCTTTCTTTCTTTAATACCAAACCTCACTCAATAAAAAGGCTCAGATCTGTGAAAAATAATCGAGCAGAAAAGGTAAACAGAGAGACACCGCCATGGCTGCTGAACCAAAACCATTCAAGGTTCGCCCCACCAAGATACGGCTCTATGTGTTCACCATCTCCACTCATACTCAACTAGATATAACTACAAATCATCACAGCCTAATCACAGAGCACCAATGAGGATGGCAATAATGTTTCCAACTGAACTTATTTGAAGATAAGTTTAAACTAAGCAAACCTGAACCGAATGAATGAACTGAACTTAATCTAAGATGAACTGAAACACAGCCTTA
>JAQRGC012277221.1:0-18015 GCA_028659135.1 Plantago lanceolata
AGGTGAAAAAAAATGTGTTAGAAGAAACATGGAAAATATACCGTCCAATTAGCGAAGACCCACTCCAACATTGTTTATTTGTAACATATAAGAAGAGGCAGTCTCATATAAATTGAAAGGAATTAACAAAGACAAACCAAGTATCTTGGAGCAGACTTCTACTCGACGTCGAGGACTACCAAAAGCAAGCGTTTGAGAAAAAAAGTGCTTGATTCAATCTTTTCCTGATAGAACTTGTCTGCGTACGATGAAAATTGCTCCGACTCCGGAACCTACACAGGAAAGAATAAGGAAGGTGGTTCTGCAAATTGGAGATTGGGGTGGAGATAATTTGAGGGGTGTTGGAAGAATTCGATGAGGAAGAAATAGGTAAAAAGAGAAGAACCCGAACAAACAATTGGAAGAATACGGTAGTGTTCTGTTTCTTCTTCTGATTTACGACTGTGGAAGAAGACGATGGGTATTCTGTTCGGAGTTAACGGAGAAAATAAACGGAAGAATGACAGAAAGAATGAATCGTGTTTTAATTTGATTTATTGTATGTATTTAATTTAAATTGAGTTGTAATTGAATGGACAGTACAGATTTAATCATAATTTATTTGACGGTTGAGATTAAAAGTATAATGGAATATGATATTAGGTTAAGTTCAATAAAATCTGACAGTAGAATCTCCTGATAAAGTAGGAGAGATAAATAATAAATAATTTGTGAGTAGAATGAAAATTTTACATTTCTGAAATTAGGAAGTTTGTAAAGTAACGCAAAATAAGGAAAGTATGAAGTTATTAATGGAATGGATGAAGTATCAATTAAGTCCCAAACGACGTGAGTTTGTGTACAATGTGCATAAAGTAAAATACACATCCCGCCAGCCTGGCACGTATTTAAATAGGCTGTGTCGGGCCATATATATCCTGAATTGGCCCGTCCCATCCCGCATAAGATACATAACAACCCGCCCGCCCCATTTAAGAGAGTGGGCTTTGGCAGCCTGGCCCAACCCGAATAACATCTCTGGGTCTGATCAGATCCATCAGAGTTCAGACCTTGATGGAGGTATGCTCCTTTCAATTCACATGAAGTTCAAGTTATGTCCATTTAGTTTAAGTTGATTTAGTTATAATTTATATTTTAATTCAGTTAACTTTAATTTAAAAAGTTTTCGGTCCAAGTGAACGGAACGATAGTCTAAGCTAAGTAGCTGGAGGCAGTTTACTAAAGAGATTAAGTTAGTGGTAGGTATGTAATTAGTAAAGTAATTAAACGCGTTTGTGGGCCTGTAAAGTCCTAAACACGGGAGGGTTTTGCTTTGCCTGCAGAACTAAGCATACTAAGTTCATTATAATTTTATTTATTCAGTACTTAGCTAATCATATTTCAGAAAGAGACACTTAACTATGTCCTAGCTAGCTACCCTAATTAGAGTATAGTTTTAGTTGCCATATAATTATACTCCCACGTGAAATATATTCCTCCATCTAGTAGCTAGGATATACGGGTCGCTTGAATCGAATTGTTTCGGGTGAGCAATTTTGTTTCGAATTAATTCGAATTGGATCGGATTTGATTGCGTTCGGATTCAAATATTGTTCGCATTATAAAGTTTGAAACATTTCTATTTGGATCGGATCAATTCGAATTCAATATAATTTATTCTTATAATGAAAAATTATAAAGTACGGTGCCCTATAAACTATTAGTACAACTTAAAAATATTAATTATTACGAAAACTTTAAAATATTAATTATAAGTTAGCGATAGATGAAATATTTATTATTGGTGAAAATTTAATATTCCTTATAAATTTAATTAGGGTAAATTCTATTTGATGAGTTCTTATCAAATTTCATTAGAATCGGATGGACTCTTAATTTTAATAAGTACAAGTAATTTTGAATCGGGTGAATTTAGGTCAAATTTGTTCTTGTGATTTCGTAACGGATGAATGTACATTCGGTTTCGGGTTAAAATTTGGATTGTTGACCATAATATTTTCAGGTGAGACTTCGAATTCGAACCTGTTCGACTTTCCGATTCGAATTGATTTTGCCAGCTCTATTTAGTAGTAATATTTAGGGTATAACCACCCTACCTATAAGCTAAAAATATTAATTTCATAGGTTAAGATTTAAGAATTAATAACTAAAAAAACGAATTAAGACAAGTTCGAATCCAAGACGGATCCTTATCATAAACTCGTCTATGTTTAATATGTACGGTTCTTGTTTAGAACTTGGAGATTTTCTACGGATGAACCGTAATTTTCTCTCAATGGAGTTATAGTTTTTCGAAATGGAGTTACGAAAAAATGATTAGTTTATATATAGAAGACCGTTATACATTTAATGAAAGTTGCATTTTTAAAAACAATATACAGATAAAATGCAAAACACTGCGCACGCAATAAATCTAACAGTAATATATATAATGCGTCGAATATATAATTACCGGGGTTTTGGTTAGATAACTTTTCCCTTTTTGCGCGAATAACATGTACATTTTACCTAATCATTTTGTATCATGTCCTTCTTAATATATTGTTACCTTGAAGTTAAAATTACAATTACTATACATCGTCTTCTTCACTAGTGAAAACATCTAACCCAAATCCAAGAACTCGAAAATTTTCGGGGGAAAGCCAGTTGTTCTAGCCCAAATCCTATTCAACGTTAAGTAGTTAGCAAATCATTGCCTTGATGACTAATAGATTTGAAGCCCACACACAGAATTCAGATCACAGGTTTTCCTGAAGTCTGACGGGCTGTATACACAGATATGTGTGATTTAAAGTGATATGCATCTTGTACCAGAGTCTATTAGCTTGTTCTTACAAGTTTTCTCCCACTAGTTTTTCTGACTAGCATGGGGCTCTCCTTTGCCATGAAAGTTGCTTGATATCTGTATAACTTGTATTGGGGTGTGCCTCTCTCATTCATGTACAAAATTTTGGGCTTACTTAAAAAAAATGTTGTTACGCACTTTCATGTCGTTAGTCGGAATATCCAACCTATCCAAAGTAAAATATTTATGACATTAATCATTTTCCTTCCAACGTAAACAAGATCCACAATGTAGATGTCAATTTATAAACGATTTTCAGTTCTATTAATTAATATTATAAAACACCATTCAATAAATTACAAAAATAACGTGCAACGGTCTGATTGGATAGACATACGCGTAACACATAATTTCATGTGTGAAAAACAGTTGACACTAAGGCTTTGATCTTTCCATATGAAAATTCACTAATTTCATTTGAGTTCAAACTTATTTAGTGGGTTTTCATACTACAATCTAATCCAATTCAATATAGTACGTTCACATCCATTCAATCCAATTTAGATCACATCAGATCAACTCAATACAAATTCATTCAATTTAATTCTATTCAAACCAGACCAGTTCAGTTCTATTATGACGTATAGAACATATATGTTGAATCGCATATATGTAAGCATATTTGTCCCTGTTCATAATGTATCCCGTATATTCAATGTGACCCCTATAACAGCCGGATTTCAAATCAATATTAATGATTTATCACAGGAAAATCAATATTAATAATTTTAATAAGTTAAAAATGTAAACTTCACAATTTTATTATCTTGGCTAAAATGTATTAATACACAAATATTCTCTCAAATTTAGGGTGATTTTGTATCCCAACAAAAGAAAATTGGACTTTCAAATTAGGTTGAATATCCAATCTATCCAAAATGAATGGTTTTGACTTTTGAAAATAGTCACTTAATTATTTCTAACATAAATAAAATTCACAATGCATATATTTATTTATGGGTTTTGAGTAAAATTTAATTTGTATAGAATATTTTCAATTCTATTTAATTTTAAAAACACCTTCCAATAAATAATAAAATATAACACACAAGGATTTGATTAGGTAAAACATCGTATCACATAATCACAAATACATATAGTATATCCGTACCTCATAATGTATCCCATTCCCGTATATTTAATGTGTCCCTACACCATGTAGATTACAAACCATTATTCATGGCAATTCTAATAAACTTAAAAATGTAAATGCCATAATTTTATTATCTTGACTAAAATGTATTAATACACACAGATATTCTCTCAAATTAAGGGTGATTTTGTATCCCAACAAAAGAAAATTGAAGTTACTCATATATCAGGATGAATATCCAACCTATCCAAGTCAAATATTAATGACATTAAAATCATTTTCCCAACAGAAACAAAATCTGGTATGCAGATATGAATCTCAAAGCATTTACAATTATCTCTAAACTTAAAATACACCAACCCGATAAATTACTAAAAATAACGTACCGACAAACCAAAATTTGCATTGCTCGACACGACTATCTCACGCAAAATTTGAAGTACTACTACATCGCATTATCACCTTGTAAACATCATCAAATGATACGAAAAACATGACAGAACGTAAAACTGTAAGTACTATACGACTATACGGAGTATAATTTTCTAGAAATAAAATTAGGAATATAATGAAGTGAGGTTTGTGTGACCCCTACAAACGCGTGGAACACACTCTCCTCACCTTTGACTGTCCCCACCTACATAAAGCCGCAGCAACACACTCACTCTCTCTCTCTCTCTCACTCTACAGTCTACACAGCAGCAACAGCAAGCAGTCCCTTTCAGAGTTTCTCTCTCTAAATACCTCTCGCCATTTTCTCTAACTAAAAAAAAACTCTCCCAGTTTCTCTCTCTATAACTGAATCACCTTCTTCTCTCATGCTAAATTGGTGTTTCCTACTCTCACTCTCTCCTAAATCACCTCTCCCATAGGGTTTATCTCTCTCTCTCTAGATTCTCTCTCTAGACTCTGTGTCCGCCTCTATTAACATTCTCAGCGTTCACACCACACCTATACACAGGTGATCGGAAATGGAGAAGAAACAAGGCTTTTTCACGGCATTGAAGGAGGAGGTGGTCCGGGGGCTCTCTCCGTCCCGGTCGAGTAGTCCGGGCCGGAGGATATCGAGTATTCTGAGGCGGAACAAGGCTAATAATTCCGACTCGTTTGTGAGATCCGGTAGCCTTAGGCCGGTAGGAGAGACGCTGACACCGGTGATTGAGGGTCCGGATCCGGATGCTATGGTGATTGGGGCTTCGAAACGGTTCGGGTCGGGTATTGGCGACTGGGTCCGCGGGCATCTGGGGCGGAATTCGTCGTCGGCGCAGGTGGGGGAGAATGGGGAGAAGAAGTCTGATCTGAGGCTTCTGCTTGGGGTCATGGGTGCGCCGCTTGCTCCGGTGCATGTTAGCAACACTGAGCCTTTGCCTCATCTCAGTGTTAAGGACACTCCCATTGTAAGTGTTTTGGCCTTTTATGGTTTAATTATTTTATTTTGTTAATTGCTGTTTTGATCATTTGGATTTTACTCAGGGGTTTGTTTTGTGCATTAATGGAGGACCATTTTGTTAGTTTGTGTGTTGAATTTGTTTGGATTTTACTGTGATTTATTAGCGCAATTGTAGACAATGACTTGCTAACTAGTGAATGGTGTGTTTAGTCCTGTAATTCGTGTCGCTTTCGTGTGTTATTAAGCCTGAGCAGTATAAGGCAAGAGTGTAATTACTAGTTTGTTGTTCTTTGATTAGTATGGTTGAGTAGTTGAGGAAGTTGGTGACTCATTTAGGAATGCTGCGTATCATTGTTTAAATGCGGTACTAATGTTTGATGATCCTGTAGGAGACGTCGTCGGCTCAATACATACTGCAGCAGTATACAGCTGCATGTGGAGGGAAGCAGGTGCAAAGCACCGTCAAGAATGCTTGTGTGGTGGGGAGGTTGAAGATGGTGGCTGCTGAGTTTGAGACTGCGACGAAGTCGTTGAAGAACAGGAATGCTGCCCGAGAAGCAGAGAGCGGTGGGTTCGTCTTGTGGCAGATGAATCCTGCCATGTGGTATATTGAGCTAGCGGTTGGGGCTAGCAAAGTTCATGCGGGGTGCAATGGGGAGCTGGTGTGGAGGCATACGCCGTGGCTTGGTGCACACACTGCGAAGGGTCCTGTTAGGCCTTTGCGCCGGGCACTTCAGGTTAGGATTACGCAACGATTGGTGTTTTTGTTATGTTTAGGTGTTTATTTGCGTCGGAAATGCGTTAATGTTGGGGTTTGATTTTGCAGGGACTTGATCCAAGAACTACAGCCAGTATGTTTACTGATGCTGTTTGCATAGGGGAGAAGAAGATAAATGACGATGACTGCTTCATCTTGAAGGTTGCTGCTGACCCTCAGATATTGAAGGCGAGGAGCGAAGGACCAGCTGAAATCATACGGCATGTCCTGTTTGGCTACTTCAGCCAAAGGACAGGTCTCCTTGTGCACATGGAGGATTCGCATCTTACCCGCATCCAATCCATTGGCGGAGATGCTGTCTACTGGGAAACTACCATCAATTCCTTCTTGGAAGATTACCGCCCCGTTGAAGGAATCATGATCGCTCACGCTGGGCATTCGGTGGTGACCCTGTTCCAGTTTGGTGAGATGGCTATGAGCCATGCGAAAACCAGAATGGAAGAGGCCTGGACAATAACAGAGGTAGCATTCAATGTTCCAGGGCTATCAACGGATTGTTTCATTCCACCAGCTGACTTGAAATCCAGTCCTGTCAGCGAAGCCTCAGAATTTCCCCGGGAAGAGCCTGAAAAGCCGGTGATACCAAAAGTGGTAACATAGTCCGGCAAGGTGGTAGCTTGAGGAGGTAGGACAAACTCGCAGCAGCGAGTGTTAATAGGGGTAGACAGACAGAGGACAGGAGAGTATCTAATTTTACTAAACACAGCAGGAAGTAATGAAATAGGCAAATATTTCACTGAGAATATTGATCAGTTCTCATTACTCCGTCAGTCTGCGTTTATATATATAACGCATAAATAGTTATAGGTTCATCGCAATCCTCGATGAACACTCAATCCTCCGGTTAAGCCGGATTGAGCATATGTAGAGTTCGGTTTTTTCTTAGTATAGTTCTCCGGGACTGAGGAAGGCGGTTGAGCTTAGTGTTAGCATTGGCATAGACAGTGATCGGCCCTTTTCTTGTTCTTAGTTGAGCTTTACTTTTTTCCTGCCTGAATGTACAAGAAGCCTTTTGGCAGCTGGAATGAAATTACTGCTACGTATGTTCATGGCCTGTGTATTATTGTTTCTTGTTCAAAACCCAAAATGTTGAATGAGTTCTTGGTAGCTGTTTAGCATGAAGATATGGGTGCTATATATATCTGGAGATGTTATTATCATCATCATCTTTAATAATGTAATGCCCCATTTTGCTTGCTTTTCCCAAGTCTCATCACAACTTTTGGAATAATCTTTACTGACTGTTTAGCCTGGACCCAAACTAAGAACACATCATTTTCTATTAAATAAAGTGTACCCCAAATCCATGTGACTTCCTCATTATGTCCATTCTCTTCAGTTTCACTCCTTACTGATAAAAAAATGTCCTTATTACAGTGACCTTGTTTGTGCATATGTCTACATAGTACCCTTTGATGGCAGTTTTCACTTTCTTTTTCCCGTTTCGGCGACTAATTCAATCGATCACTATATATCCTTTTTCAAGGGACGGTTTTTTCAGTGACGTTTTCGCATTCTTACAACTCGAATACGAAAACTTACTTAATGAACTCAAGTCCCTTAACGGTCGAGGCAGTTTTCACTTGCAGTTCACCTGTATTTGTTTGCTACTCATTATTTAGGCACAATTAGTGAGATTTGATATTAATGATTTCCCATTGGACAAGGGCAGAGATTATTTGCCTTTTGGGACAAGGTGCATTCAATTTGTTTGTTTATTTGGTTTGCCTCCTAAACTGCATACCTGCAATCAAAGAGTTGGCATGTTACAAATCTACTATACTAATCAACTATTTCTATTAAGAAAGGCTAGCTAAGTATATTGGTAAAGGAGTACAATGTGCAAATCTTGACAATACATAAGAAAACAAACCTTCCAAGATCTGTATATTAGAGTACATTTCTTGTTTGTTCAATCATTTTTATATTAGCTGGATACAAATCATCAGTGGTCCAAGATCACTTGGTAGATGCTTACTAGTATTAAATTTGTTCAAGGATGTTCAAGTACACTAATTATTGCCATTTTTATGGATCTTTTCATCTACTGCATGAGCTTAACTTGATCTGAACCAAGAAAAACATCATCATAGACATTGATAGTATAGTATGGCTTAACTACCAATAAGTCAGTTGGTTCACACATCAAATTCAATTATATCCTTTTGTAGTTGTAGTTGTGTAGTTGGCAATTTTGAAATCCCATGTACTTCATTTAACGATAAACTTACAATTGCACCGTTCGAGAATTTATCAGGTAATAAATACTAACCACCGATACGTCATTAACATGGCATCTCACATGTTATGCGAGGACGTGTTGCATAGGTTACGTCTTAACATCACGAAATCCATGTCGATGGTATGGGTCCACAAACGTGTGTATCCAACTTCCGAAATTAACATTTGTGTGACTACATGGCTAGTGGTTACGTAGCTACTATATAAGTGAGAATATCTTGATTTTCATGATTTAGTTAAATAAAACTAGACATTAACGATCAAATTTCTTCCTCGTTGTGTAGTTGCCAATTTTAAATTCACTCGTAGCATTTAACATTAAACTTCCATCATCAACGTACGAGACTTTATCTGCTAATAAATACTAGCCACCGATATGTCATCTACATGGCTAGTGGTTACATAGCTACTATATAAGTGGAACGATCTTGATTTTCACGACTTAGTTAAATAAAACTAGACATTAACGATAAACTTCCTTCCTCATTGTGTAGTTGACACTATTAAACTCACTCATAGCATGTAACGCTAAACTTCCATCGTCAACGTTTGAGAATTTATCTTATAATAAATACTAGACATTGTATGTCATCTAGATACATGTTATGTGAGGAGGTGCATGTCACATTAATTACCTCTTAGCATTAAAAATTCATGTCGATGATAATTAAACGGCCGCAAACACGTGTATCCTACTTCCGAAGTTAACACGTGTGGGACCCACATGCTAGTGGCTGCAAGCTACTATATAAGTGAGAATATCTTGATTTTCATGATTTAGTTAAAACTAGACATTTAACGATAAACTTCCTCGTTGTGTAGTTGGTAATTTTAAACTCCCTTGTAGCATTTAACGTTAAACGTCCACCATCACGGTCCAAGAACTTATTTGGTAATAAATATTAACCCCGATACGTCATAACATGTGCATCCCACATGTTATGTGAGGAGGTGTTGCACTAGATACCTATTAGCGTCACAAAATCCATGTCAATGGTAACAACGGGTCCGTAAACGTGTGGATCCATCCAACTTCAGAAATTGCGTGTGTAAGACGTACACATAGCGATTACGTACCTGCTATGTAAGTCTTTGTTATTTTCATTTAAAAACTCATTTAATACAGATAAATAATTAAATTCTATTATGTTCTATTTTGTTCAATTTTATTTAGATGAAGAGAACATATGCTTTCGAATATCCTCGTTTTCATGATTTAGTGAAAACTAGACATGAATTTTGACAAAAAGCCTAACTCTTGAAAGCAAAAGGCAAAATGTGTCTAGTAACCTAGGCCAAATGGCCAATTAGGTTGCATATATTCATTCAGCTTTAGACTTTAGTGAGTGAGATTAGTTTAGTGGAAAGAAAGATAAGAGAATGTGAATGCCTTGTAAGAGACGTAGGCTTGATTCTTGTTGTTTGTTGACGATGCATGTAACTTAGCTGCAGGTGAGAAATGAGGAGGCTAGCTAGCTATCATACATATGAATATGAATATATGATCCATCTAATCTATCTTCTCATTCATTAATGGCTTATGTTGAGTGATGATCATTAATCTGAAAACGATATCGAATCTAACAATCAACCACTTTCAATGTTTGTGTGTTTGCTTATCAATCTATCACCCATGCATGTATGGTGGTGGTCCTCAACCACACTCTTGTTTGGGTCCATCTTATTTCGGTTATTGATCATGACTACATGGTAAGTAATTAAAACAAAAAAAACGTACGCGTACCTCAACTTCTCATCCAGTCGATGAGAGGTCGCTACTTCAAACATTATTGTATCCAGTTTTAAAACATGTAAAAATTTATCGGTTACTATCATTTTAGTGTCTAGTCAGGAGGATTTGCCATCTGACTAGAGCTTAATACTTCCTGGTTTGGAATTAAAAAAATAATTTGATAAGTTGACAGTTTATAAATAGGAGGAGAAGTGTATGAAATTAGAAATGTTTGGAATTTTGAGTGGTCATATTATATATTACTAGTACTACAGCTAAAGGGACAAAGACACCTAACTGGGCTCATTCACTGTCGAGACTCGAGACTAGTCACTGTTTATGGGTAGCTAGTCAGAACTCAGAATCATAATAATAATAATAGTGTCAATTCAGTTTGTTATTGATCGTTATTAGTCGATGTCATCCCGATCCCGTATTTCGGTATTCATAGTTATTAGTCGATGTTTTATTTAGATATTAATAAAATGATACTCTTTCTCAACTCTACATCTATACCTCTACACCACCTTATAATAATATAACTCCTTATTAGATGAGGATTATCATTTCACATGCTAGAATATTTCACGTCAGTTGTATTATATGAGATATATAATTAATTCATACTCAACCGTTCATTTTTAGATTGTTTACGATTTTTCTTTTTTACTTTTTGAGTGAACAGGTCACTTGAAATAATAATTTATCTCCAGTTCTTTTGCTGGTTGATTTGGTGGTAATTCTTTTCTAAATTTTAGGAGGTTGATCATTGATCAATCTCTCTTACTATAGTAGAGTATTAGTGGACTCCACTATAGAGTTACGTTGAAATAGTGAGAGGGAGTTCATTGATTAACCTCCATTTTTTTTAAACGACAAATCTACTCTATTCTACTTCTACACTAATCCTATACCACCTTATAACTCCAGATACACTTAAACCAACCTTATAATTCCAAATATTCATAGACCAACCGTGTGCCTCTGTCGAAATTCAAACCCCCAACCTCTCTTCTGCTACTCCAGCACCTTTACCACCGCACCATTTTATAACTCCAATCAACTTCCATTTTCTATATCATTGGTAGTAATGCTTGGTGTGAGGTAGTAGTAAAATAATGTTACGCATTTCAATGTGTTTATTAAATTTCTTATCATTATCATATAGTACGTGCATATAGTTCGAAGTATATTAAGTAATGAGTAACTCAGAGTAAGAAACTAAGGAGCGAGCAGAAAATCATTGCCGTTGGGCGTGCGGTTGTGTCGGCAGAGCTACTAGGAACCTTCAAAGATGGATGGGCTCTAGCAGTAGCCATTAATGTTACTTACACTTGAATACTTGCTATACATTTAAGACTGTTATATTACTATAACCCCATGCCTTTGCATTTTCATCATCACTTTGACTCGATACTATTCATCAACTTGTATTCAATGGCACCAGCAGTTGATTATGCCATTTCACTTTCCCTTCCTGCCCGAGCAATTTATTACGATTTTCTAACAATGTTCGAACAAATACCATATTAAATTGCTTTCGTAGGAGAGAAACTGCTCTGGCGTTATCATCAACCTTATTCAATATGATAAATATTTAGGCTCATTAATCTCACAATTAGTGAAGTGAGATAAACAAGTAGAATTGACAATAGCATTTCTGGTCTAAATATCTTGGTACTTACAAATTGATCAACGTGCATAATGGTCAGTATAGAATGACTTGAAAGTTATCATCTGCCAAGCCCTGTGATTTCGACTCCTCTTCGTTGGCGAACATTAACTATAAGGTCGTCGTTCCCCTGGTTCCGTTGTTCTTCCAATATTTCCTGAGCAATCAAACACGCAGATTGATTCAAGCGCATTTAGCTCCCCGAACACCAGTGGAATTGCTTGCCAGTTGCCACATTCGCGAAAGTTCCAACTGCTTAAGTATTGGAAAATGAGAACACTCCTCTGCATTCCAGCTCACAGGATAGCATTTAGCAATTTACATGAATTTCAAGTGCTGTAACGTAACTGCCCTTCGGTTAACTGCCATTCTGTACCAGCAAAAGCATCCTGTTTCAGTTTAAGCACTTCAAGATTCGGCAATGAACCAACAACTGACATGTTTTCCCACGGTACCAGGGATTTATACACGGTCAGTTTTCTGAGACTAAGCGGTAACTTGAGAGTCTTGAGCTCGTTGAAAATTCGACTTGAGTAGCATTTGTTATTGAAAAGATCACCATATGTGCTGAACCAAAAGCTACACTTCAATGTTTCAAGTTTCCGAAAGAGAGCCACGTTGCTAAAGCAAGGAGATAGCGTTGTATCCTCCTTCACATCGTAACTAATCTTGATCAGTTTCTTCAAGTTCGGTATCCTGCTAACTACAGTTTCGCTGAAACAGATGTTTTGTATCGTTTCAACTGACTGCAAACTATTGAGAACAGAACCTGTTTGGTTAACACGGGGATCTGGCAAAAGGATTTCAGGACAGAAGGAAAGATGCTGAATGTGCTCCAAATCCCATATTGCAGACGGTAGAGCGTACCCTTCTTGAACTCCATCCACAACTAAGGTCTCCAGATTCCACAGAAAGGATAATGAAGAGAAGAATCTTGATTCCTCGCGATACTTCATTGAAAATGTGAGGAGTCGTAAATCATAATACATCCGTATAATTGCAAGATGGGATTGCCTGCAGGGAACAATAAGCACGCGTACCAGGCTACACTCTCTGTAAGGTGACAAGATCTAATCGCTGAATGAAACCATAGACCTGACAAGATCCCTGAACAACAAGACGACGATGACTTGCAATCGCTTCTTGACAGTCGAGGAAATCTTCTTTTAGTATGTAAAGAAAATTATCCTTCTCAGCTTCGCTTAAGCAAACACTCTTTATCAGACCATGGATGGTTAGATATTTCATTTCTCCCAAACAATTTCGTTCCTTGACAACGATTAGGTTTCTACAAATAAGATCGTTCAAGTACCCCAATGCAACCTCCTCCAGACTTCTTTCTTTACTCGGTCTCGGTCTCAAGAACCCTTCTGCAGTCCACAGAATGACTAGCTAGTCTACAGACATGTATTTCATAATCTTCTGGAAAAGTTGCCATGTGTAGAAAGCATGGTTTTAGACGAAACAGGCAGTTGGTGGTAACTCAAAGATAGCATGTTCAAGCAATGCTCGTCGTCTTCTCTGCTTATGGCGAGGATGGTATTTTCTGCAATCCTTGCCCAAAACTCCAGCGTGTTATCTGATACTTTAAGGAGTCCACCAATTAATCACAACAACCGCCAAAGGAAGTCCTTGGTGATTTCCTTTCCATATTTTTCCAACTCGAAAGGGCAAACTTCCTGTCCAAACACTGTTCCAGATAGTAAATACGAACTTTCTTCGTTGTTCAGAAACTTCATTTCATAAGGACTAGACGAGCCAACACTAACTGCGACACTCAAAAGCCTCGTTGTTAAGAAGATTCGACTTCCATTATTATTGTCAGGCATGAATCTCCTTATCTCATCCCAAGGGAGGCTGCTCCCTATATCATCCAGTATGATGAGATACTTTCTACCAAACAAAGCCTTGTGCAACTGTTCCAACAAACTTTCAATATCATTTTCAACCACATCAACAATATTGTAATCGATTCAATGTCACGTAGAAGGGAGAGAACAACTTCCCTCATGGAAAATTTATGCGTTACAGTTTCCCATGCTCGAACATGAAAATGGTTGACAACAACTGGATGATGATAAAGATTGGTAGCTAAACAAGTCTTACCAGTCCCACCCATGCCAACGACTGAGATGATTTCACGACTACGTTCATCTGACGTGAGCTTGTCCATCAAACGAATCAACTCCTCATCAAATCCCACCATCGTAGTCCTGCTACCAGAATGCAGTAATGATCCAACAAGCCTCACAGAGCTTCCTGACAGTTGGCTGTTCTTCTCTTTAACTTCCATCGCTTCATGGACATGTAGATCCATTTCTTGAACTACTTTCTTCAGCTCCTGATAGAAGAAAGCAAAGTACCGATCCCCATCACCCCTGGATATTGCATCAAGCTGAACCACAACACGGGTTTCTATCGAGTCTTCTGCTGCAAAAACAGCTTCAATCAATCTGTTCTCGAAATCTTTGCTTATTCTTTCAGAACAAACCTCTATAAAATCAACAAAGAAACCAAGTTTATCAACTAGAGATTATATTTGAAGTCTGTCAAAAGATGCTGGACAACTAGGATGCTGGACTCGGTTAAGGACACGAAGGAGAGAGACAAGAGCTGCATATGCTGCTGCCATGAGACTCCAATCTATAAATTCTCTGAAGTCTGTTTATTGCATTGCAGAAAATGTATGCACATTTTGAATACTGTAATGTATATTTTTCATGTTACAGATGTTTTATCTATTTTACAGATGATTCTTACTTGCAAGCACAAGCCATATTAAAGAAACAGAGTAAAATAATTCTACTACTAATATTAAACAGAATAAACAGAGACTTTTGCATTAGTTAATGTTTTATACTTTAAAGAAGATTAGTAGAATTTGCCAGGTCAATTTATCTTTCTTTTAGATCAGTTCAATGATTATAAGCATGGAGGATCTGAGCTGGTAAGGGAGAATTGGAACCTAATGAGTTGGAAGAAGTAGCAAATTGCTGGTTTGCAGATGCCCCCAATGGATACAATTAACAAGAGCCAAGAATTCGTTCTTTATTGGGAACACAGAGTGGGAGTCTGCAGCATTGAGCTTGGATTCAATCCCAGATCTTGATGTGAATATTATGCCTTGTTTTCGTAACTAGAAACCTATATAAATAATGCTGAAATGAAGCTTCTAAGTTCCAACTGTATACTAACTAGACACTGATGGAGGTGTTCATTATGGGATTCAGAATTCATTCATTGAAAGGACATAAAAAATGATGCAACACATGTTACTGGGTCATCCGTTATTTAGTTTGTTTACGTTTACTTTTGCAATGGATGAAAAAGGAAAACGTAAACAATCTAAAAAAACAGATGAGTACACAATTGCAGTGACATTTTCCCCTCATGAATAGTAACTGAACTAGACAGAGTATATAGTTTCTCCAGTAAATAAGACCTTTCAAACCTACTAGAATCTTGTTAGTTGCCAACTTTTGACTCAGACTCAGTCTAAGGCATTCCACAGTAGTGGAAGACACTTAAGGTCAAGTCTAAGGAAGATGGGGAGAGCCTTCAGTTACAAAAGAAAAAGGTGCTCAAGTTCTCCAAGAACAGAGAATGTTCTCTGAACATTCCACAAGTAAATCGGATACTTCAAAGCTCAGGACAAACATCACAGGTGTTCTCTACAAGGTAACAACTGACAGCAGTAACAGAAGATAAACAAGTCCGAATGGGAAAAAGAGTCGAAGGTGGTGCAAATTCAAAGTGACCAAGAACAAAATCCAATATTTTGTAAGTTTAAGGACACAACGGAACGTTTAACATCTTGCATTCTGAACTACCAGGATACCTGACAGCAAAAACGGGACTCCAGTAAAAGAATGAAAAAAAATGTGTTCTGATCTCGCTGCCTATTTCTCAAGATTAGCGAGCTCCTTGATCAGAATCATGCTTTTGTTGCTATAACTTATCTACAGCAGACTGCTACCAGATAACACGCTACACTTAACATGGTCTTCTCATTTTGGTAATATACGGTCATGGGAATCTCCTGAGACTTCACCCGAATAGTAAGAATAAATGTCAAGTGGCGCAGAAATGCAGCCAATATCATCCTTCTTATCGTTAGGACTGGAAGTACTCTTTTGGTGATCAAGGTAAATGACAATTACGGTAATATCATCATGGAAATGCCGTCTGACTCCTTTCTCAATCTTCTTAATATCATTGTACCTCATTTCTCTCTTCTTCGCAGCTAGCTGAAGAGCTGTGGCTACTAATTTCTTGGCTATTCCCTGGAAAAAGATCACAAAGCGAAAAAAATCAAAATTTTGCTTCTTTCAGTAACCTAGTTACAAGTCCATTCAAGAAGAGCGTATGCAAAATATGCACAATCATTCGAAATGAGAGGCTAGGATGCTTACATCTCTTGGGTATTTCGATACTATTTGCACGGCCACTTCATCAGTGAGATGCTCCCAGAGACCATCAGAGGCAAAGATTAAGAACAAATCTTGTGGTCTAAGCTTTCTAGTTACAATGGAAGGCTCAGCTGACAATAATGGTCTCTTCATGGGAACATAATTTACTTGTCGTTGGTATAATGGGTCCCTGAGAAAATCGGGTTTCTTCAGATAAACATCACCGATAGACCTCGACACCTGGAAAAAGGAATATGAACAATTAAACTATTAGCATTTCAAGTACATTTACCTTGATGTTGATAACTGATAAGTGAAAGAACACATAAGCAGATAAGCTCTATCTCTACTCAGTCCACATGCCAATTTAAGGAATCCCAAAAAGCCGAAGACTAATAATAGACCTACCGGAACAAACGAAAACAACATTCGACTAACTGAAGACTCACTTTCAATGTCCTAAAATGTCATATATCACCTCACACAAGAACCTATACAGCACTGCAACTACGATAAGTATCGAAACAAACGTGTAATCAACAAACGAGCTAATTACGAAGCTTCACCTGAATAATACCCTTAATCCTCCAAACCCCTCGACAATACACCACAACCGGCTTATCATCCGGATGCAGAGCCTCGACCTCCCGCCTCACATTCTCCGAAGAAACATTATGATCCGTCGACAAACGCTCCGCCACCACCGAATTCTTCTCCCCATCAAACCCTGTCCTCCCTAAAACCGCCCTCGAATCCCCCAAATTCGCAACATACAATTCCCCCTCCGAAATCGCCCCAACAAGACAACACGATCCCACAGACGCTATCTGCGGCTTAAGATACATCGATCGCTTCACCAACTTAGTAAAATCCTCTTCAGTCGCATGAAACGCCTTCTTAAAAACCTCCGGCGACAGTCCTCCATGCTCATTCGAAAATTCTACCAAAATCAAAACAACAGTTAACCTAAAAAACACATTTCTATAACAAAATTCAACCAAAAATCGAAAATCAAACCACTCCAGACTCATTTCTATAACAAAATTCACACCAAAAATCGAAAACCTAACAATATAAACTACAGCAAAAACACAGTAAATAAGTTTTAACTGAGAGGGTTTGGGAATTACTGTGGATATTGGGGAACAAGTGGCGGTTAACGAATCGAGAAGCTTCTGGACCGCCATGGCCATCGTAAACTCCAACGTAGGTAGCGGAACCGGATGTGTAGACCTGACTTTGGTCTTCGAGGCTGGAATTTGCTTGGACGACGGCGATCGAGTAGTCGCCGGAAGAGTGAGGCTTCAAATTGGTATGCCAGAGCAGTCCGTCGCCGTTGCGGCGGCCGAGAAACATACCACAGCAAGACCTGAACATTGTTGTTCTTATGCAATCTTCTTGGTTTGGTTTGGGGATTGGTGTTTGGTTGGTTGTTTGGTTTTATGGACTAGTGTGGGTTGTTGATTGCAAAATTGGTGAACTGGAAATTTGGAATTGATAGAGAGAGAAAATGATATATATATAATAAATAATGGAGTGAGAATTGGAGAGGTGTGAAAGCCGCGTTTGCAGATGAATGAAGAAGAAGATGAAGAAACGAAGAAGAAGATGAAGAGAGAGAGAGAGAGAGAGAGAGAGAGTGATACGCGCTTTCTTTCCTTTACTTTTGCTCCAATTTTCTCTATTTTTCACTAAATTGGCAAAGAGAAATTAATTTTTATTACCTCAATTTATAGTGTGTTTTCTTTTAATTTTTTTTTTTGTTTGTTTGTTGAGATTTGATAGAATCTTTCATGAATATCATGTTTCCACAATTCTAGAGACTAGATATTAATTGGTGATGAGTCTCATGACC
>JAQRGC012277426.1:0-10567 GCA_028659135.1 Plantago lanceolata
TTAAACTAAACAAATTTAAAGTGAATTAAACTAAACTAAATAAACTAAAATTGAATCGAATATATAGAACATAAGTTAAGTTAAGGTGAATATGTATAAGTTGGAGTGAAAATAAGAATGTTCCTCAAAGTCTCAAACTTATGAAGGGGTTGAAAATTTGATATTAATGTCAAAATTTTAATTTAATAGACGTTCAAGTTTTAGTCTAACAATTCAAATAGAACTTACATCGAATGATATGATAGCAGTACTAATTAGGTTTAATTAAGGCATGAAAACTCATGAAACAAATCCATCAATTAAGCTACCAGAAATAGATTAGGATTGATCTGCAGTATCAATTCCCCCAACTAATGTCTACAAAACAATAAAGAAAATAGCACTGATTCTACAAGATAGCTTTGTACATCTTTGAAAATACGGGGTACCATTACCGAATTCTACAAGATGTTGGGGGAGTTGTATGCAATAAGGTAATCTATCTCTTACACCTCTCCAGTTTGAAAGTGTGAGGTGGCACTGTATCGTCCCATTTCAAAGAAGAGCAACGCCACCTGTATGTAACAATGACGAACCCTCTCTCTACTCCATTTCCTCCTCCATCACTTGTAGTACATTGCACCACTACTCCATTTTTGTTCTAGTTTCTAACGATGGTGGCTCTCTCTGCATTTCCTTCAACCGGGACTTTGACCAAGTGTATGGTTATTGTCAATTCTCGGAAGCAACCTCAGGCGGTGCTAACCGGAACAGATCTGCAAATTCAGTCCTTCAGAAAGACCTTCCGGCCAGGTTCTGCACTTAGTTAATTCTTGCTTAAAATGGCCTAATTCATTCATACATTCGTAGAATTTTACTTGTTTCTGTCATTTTATCGCGAAATTAACCGTGTAGATTATAATCGAGGGAGTATTTTAATCTGTTCTTGTTTGAGAGCTGATTGTCCACTTAAGTTTGGGTGAAGCAGCATTTTGCATGTGTTTAATGAAGCATTTGTCAAATTTTACTTGTTATGTTTTTTTAACGAGGTAGCTCGGCTCGAATAACATCACTAGACGAGTATACATGCATTAGAATTTACACACGTAGAATTTCTTGTTTTGGTTTATGAATTTGTCAATGTCTGTGTCCTGCAATAACAAAGGTAAGTTGTATTGGTTATATAGTTCAATGTATTTCATTAAATTGGTCTCTATAGACTATAGAGGACATGGGTGTTTTGGTCTTTAGACTAATAAGCTTATTTGAGAAGTTCACCAAACATTACGGTCACGTCGAGATCGAATTTTGATCACAAATTACTTGTAACTCGTACATCGAGGTCAGAGGACCATCTGAGTGCGGATAGACTAGTGTCCATATCCGAACATATATGGACTCTCATTTCTTTTAATTAAAAGATTTAGATTAGGTTCAGTTCCCCAATAATTTTGCTTCTTCTTGTACATCCATTTCCATACTCTGCAAACCCAGATTAGAGCCTTGAAGCTGGTTCGTTCATTTCACTGAGATTTGATTTTGAATTTTTGGGTCAATGGGGAAGACAGTGCGGAAACTGGAGGTCACATCGCCGGTTCCAGCGGACATAGACATAGCCAACTCTGTCGACCCACTTCACATCTCTCAGATTGCCCAAGAACTCGACCTCGATCCCCAGCACTACGATCTTTATGGAAAGTACAAAGCTAAGGTATACTTTCTCTTCTCAGTGTTTTCATTTTCATGTTATCTTGCTTTACTTTGTCATACCAACTGTTGGAAACTAGTGACTCAAGTTCCAAGAATGCTAAAAATTACTAGTTGTTAGTGTAATTTGTAATCAATATGGATTTCTCACTTAGCCCAACTGTGGAAATATCCGTGTTGATTTTCTACTTTACTGATTGGTTTTACTATACTGCCATATGGTTCAATCATTAATGTTCTTGTTGCTGTTTTACACCACTGAAATTGGAATGTTTATGTATAATCGCCTACGGTTTTGGTGGATATTTTGCTATTGGATGATTGGGATTGTTATGGGAAGTGATTGTATTAGGCTTGTCTTTCTGTTGTTTTTTGTTAGAGATGCTAAAATGGGTGCATAATATTTGTAGGTTTTGTTGTCGGCACTAGATGAACTTGAAGGACGTGACGATGGATATTATGTAGTGGTTGGAGGGATTACTCCTACGCCTCTTGGAGAAGGCAAGTCTACCACTACAGTTGGTCTTTGCCAAGCACTCGGAGCTTTCCTGGATAAAAAGGTTATTATATCTTCTACTCACACATTTTTCTCGCTCTGGCATGCTCGATTTTGTTGTAGTCTAGTAGACATTTACACTCTTACGGAGTTAGTTTGGTCCTGTTCCAATTTCTGGTTCAGTATCAGACTCCTGAACTGAACTGAAAGAGTGTTGCATCTGTAACATTATGGAACAATGACCTTAATACTTAATAGCAATACCTTGCAGGATAAGATGGTTATGTTTCTTGCTTGTTGAGTTGACTTTCCAATAATCAAATTGTTTCATGAACTCATTGTCAAGATAGTCAAGTCATTCTTGAGCATTATTCTACGGAGTACAGACTAGTGCTGTTAGACTTATCCAATTAATGATGAGACTCGCAGATTCTGATTTTTGTTTCTTTGTTGTTCTTCTAGGTGGTCACATGTCTTAGGCAGCCATCTCAAGGACCAACATTTGGAATTAAGGGGGGTGCTGCAGGTGGAGGCTATAGCCAAGTCATCCCGATGGATGAGTTTAATCTTCACATGACAGGAGACATTCATGCCATTACTGCTGCAAATAACCTTCTGGCTGCAGCCATTGATACTAGAATCTTCCATGAATCAACACAGTCCGACAAGGCTCTGTTGAACCGCTTGTGCCCTGCAAATAAAGAAGGGAAGAAGACCTTCAGTGAAATTATGTTCAGGCGTTTGAAAAAGCTAGGCATCACAAAGACCAAACCCGAAGAGCTCACACCCGAAGAAGTGAAGAAGTTCGCTAGGCTTGATTTAGATCCCAATTCAATAACATGGAGAAGAGTGATGGATGTCAATGATCGGTTCCTGAGGAAAATTTCCATAGGTCAGGGCCCAGACGAGAAGGGTATGGTTAGAGAAACGGGATTTGATATTTCAGTGGCTAGTGAAATCATGGCAGTCTTGGCTCTAACGACTTCTCTGGCTGATATGAGGGAGAGGCTCGGAATGATGGTGGTTGGAAATAGTAAAGCTGGTGATCCAGTTACTGCTGATGACCTAGGGGTTGGAGGTGCTCTAACTGTGTTGATGAAGGATGCCATTAACCCTACGCTGATGCAGACTCTTGAGGGTACACCTGTCCTTGTCCATGCTGGCCCCTTTGCGAATATTGCACATGGAAACTCATCTGTAGTTGCGGATAAAATTGCTCTGAAGCTTGTGGGGCCAGGTGGGTTCGTGGTCACTGAAGCTGGATTTGGTGCTGATATTGGGACGGAGAAGTTCATGAATATAAAGTGTCGATATAGTGGTTTGACTCCTCAGTGCGCTATTATTGTGGCGACTATTAGGGCACTGAAAATGCATGGTGGAGGACCTGATGTTGTTGCTGGGAAGCCCCTTGACCGTGCATACGTGACTGAAAATGTGGGACTTGTTGAAGCTGGCTGCATTAATTTGGCACGGCATATTTCAAACACGAAGGCCTATGGCGTGAATGTTGTTGTGGCTATTAACAAGTTTGCAACTGATACTGAAGCCGAAGTAAATGCAGTGAAAAGTGCAGCAATATCTGCAGGGGCTTTTGATGCTGTTATTTGTACTCATCATGCTCATGGAGGGAAAGGAGCGGTTAGTTGCTTGTTTCCTTCAAAGGATCCTTTTCTTAAAAAAAAAAAAAAAGAAAAGAAAAATTGCCCAAGAATACCTCCTTTACGTGTTAGTAAGATTTTTTTTGCTGTGGCTAAAATATATATTTTCTTATCCCAGGTTGACCTTGGAATTGCTGTTCAAAAGGCCTGCGAGAATGTTACACAACCCTTAAAATTCTTGTATCCTCTGGATATAAGTATCAAAGAGAAAATAGAAGCCATAGCAAAGTCATATGGTGCCAGTGGTGTGGAGTATTCGGAACAGGTGCATTATTTAACTGTCTTTTTTGTTTTTTAAGCATTGTTGCTGTTTTGGTTGAGATATGAGAGTAGAGTTAAGATAGAATTACTCTTGTAGAATTAAGATAGAATGTCGCACCTTATATTGCTTATATGATTTTCTTCGGAAACTCAAGATTCTTGAATCAGTAAACAGAGTGAATGTGTAGAAATAACACATACTGGTCCTTAAAGAGTAACATAGTTTGAAGCACTCATGTGTTCTCATGTGTCTAAGTCGTGATGTTTACGACTATGCCTTAGTGAGCTCTGAAGTACTCTATCTTACTTGGTTACAATTTTGGAAATGGTTTAATTCATGAGATGATCGGAGTTTTAGAAAAGAATTTTTAAGTTTTGAACTTTCATCTGGGCCACCTTGATTAGATAAAGCAGGAGTTTGATCAAATTTGATCGGAGTTTAGTTTTTCTGTTTGAACTGAAGCTGAAATGCAGTAACTTTTCCAAAGTTCAAAGCAGCATCTTGCTTCTTTTATCTGAAATATTAAGATCCGCAAACACTGGTTTTGCATCTGTCTCTTTATCCACTTCAGGCAAAAACAGACTGCCTAAAAATCGCTTTCACTTGCTTTTACACTTTACATGTGGCTAACTTATGGTCTGCCATTGTTCGTGCTGTTTTGGACGAGTAGGCAGAGAAACAGATTGAGATGTACACCAAACAAGGATTTTCCGGTCTGCCAATCTGCATGGCCAAAACGCAGTATTCATTCTCTGACAAAGCTTCAGCAAAGGGTGCCCCAAGTGGCTTTGTGCTACCAATTAGAGATGTCAGAGGAAGCATCGGCGCAGGCTTCATCTATCCACTAGTTGGGACTATGAGCACAATGCCTGGATTGCCGACAAGGCCATGCTTCTACGACATCGATCTTGACACAACCACAGGAAAAGTTATTGGTCTTTCTTGAGAAACGGATAAATCCATTCCGATTCGTGATCAACTTTCTTGCTTGTATTCTGCAAGCAAATGTGATGTGAAACTTGGCCAAGCTGTGTATTCTTGTACTTTTTTTTTATTTTTTTTTTTTAGTGGCCAGTTTGATTTAAGGACTGAAATAAGGGAAACTACAGTTTAGTTTCATGATACTTAATAAAACATCCTGAATATTGTTGAAAGTTTCAACTTTGAATGGTTTTTATCATATAAGGATTTTATAGTATTTTACTAGATAATTTGTTGCATTCAAGGACAATTTGCAAATAGGCTCTAGTATAAATATAGTAATTTACAAGTTTTTTCATCATTTTTTTTATTTATGTTTTTAGGGAAAAAAAAGGTTATCATCTAACAAACCATGCAGTTTATTACACATAGCATATTCTTAAGCCATACATTTCTCTAGTTCTGTTAATTTCCACCATCTTCATCATCTTCTTCCTCTAGATCAAAAATTTCTTTCTTCTCAATTTTCCTCCCTTAGGCAAGAACATTGATTTTGACTATAAGGATAATCCTCATAGTATGACAAGATCAATGGAGTTGACAAAAGCTCTGTTCTCGCCTACATCCGTAATCCGGAACAATAACATGTTCCGGACTAAGCGATCACTGGCCGTGGTTTACTCATTCGTCCTCGCCTTTTGCGTCGTTCTATTGATCAGCAATTCTCACATTCATCATCATTCCACTTATTGGATCAAGCACCTCCTTAGGAACAGGTCAGCAGCTTCTTTCTTTTCTTTATCTGTTCGTGTTTTGTATGACGAAATGCTGATTTTATCTCATCTAATTGCAGGGAAAGAGAGCTCGGTAACTTGAAAATATCCCCTCCTCATGCTACTCAACAAGGCAATGTGAATCATTATGTGACTGATCAGAATGAGATCATTCATTCTGACAGGATGAAAGGAAATGCAAATGAAACTGAAGGTTTCGCCAACAAAAACGAGACCATTCATTCTCAAAGGATGAAAGGAAATGCTAATGCAACCGAAGGATTCTCCAACCAAAACGAGACCATTCATTCTAGCATCACGAAAAGAAATGCAAATGGAACTGCAGGTTACTCAAAGAAAAAAGGTAAACGTAAAAAGATTGACAAGTCGTTGGCAAAGCTCAAGGATAAACGCTGGGTGGAGACGATGAGCAAGTGTGACATGTACGATGGTAGATGGGTGAAAGATGACTCTCCTCCTTTGTATGCACCAGGCTCGTGTCCTCATATTGACGAGCCATTTAATTGTTATGAGAATGGCAGGCCTGATAATGAGTACGAGAGGTTCAGATGGCAGCCAAATCATTGCAACATTCCAAGGTGTGTTTTTTCCCGTTAATTAATGCATTTATAAGAAAGGATGCTGCAATGGACTTATGCTTAATGTGTGTACATTGCAGATCGGATGGTCAGAAGTTGTTGAAATTCTTTAGAGGGAAGCGGATAGTTTATGTTGGTGACTCTTTGAACAGGAATATGTGGGAATCGATGGTATGTCTTCTCAGAAATGCAGTTAAGGATAAGAGCCGAGTATTTGAGGCTTCTGGTAGAGAAGATTTCAAGAAAGAAGGTTCATACTCCTTTCTTTTCCCGGTAAGTTCTTGTGCTTCATGCTGCTTTTGTTCAATTAATCTTTCTTTTAGAAAGCTCAGAATGAATGGTGAATGTAATTTATGTATCTGATAATGTAGTTATGTTCTTGTTTGTGAATAACTGTTTGGCTGATGCTGATCATATGGGAATGTCCAATTTGCATAGGATTATAATTGTTCGGTGGAGTACATTCGTTCTGCTTTTCTTGTTCAAGAATCTGAAGTGCCTATCTCCAATGGCAACAAGAAGGAAACACTTAAAATCGACCAGATTGAGGACGTATCGAATACATACAAAGACGCAGATGTACTTGTTTTCAACACTGGACACTGGTGGACTCATGAGAGAACATCTGAAGGGTACTTTTTTTTCTCCTGTTAATAGATTCAAAGATATCATTCATAGACCTTACTAATTATTGACTAGCTAAATGAACATGTAATGTCATAGTTCATCATTTCTCTTTGTCATTTACATTCATTCATATCTTGTAGGAAAGAATACTATCAAGAAGGTGACCATGTTCATAAGAAACTTGATGTTGTCGATGCATTTCAGAAAGCAATGACCACATGGGCGGAATGGGTACAAAATCACGTAGATACCAGGAAGACAAACGTTTTCTTTAGAGGCTATTCACTTGCTCATTTCAGGTAAAAGAGACATGCTCTTTTGATCTCAATTCTAAATTAACATGCTAGTTAAGTAAAAATGGTGACTTCCGTGTGCTAAGTGCTCGCAAACTTTGCTGACGTAAGGGAATAGTACATAATTGGCATTGTGCCACTGCCAGGTTACAAGGGCTGGTGAAGTAAAAACATCACACCGTGCTTATGATTGTTCTTTTGTAAATTTCAGTGAAGGAGATTGGAACTCTGGCGGAAAATGTGATGGAACGACTGAGCCAGTGAAAGAGGACAAAGATCTGATGCATTTAGATCAAATAAGCCCTCCAATACCACAGATGCTGGAGAAATCAATTTCCGCTGTGACATCACATGTACATTATCTGAATGTTACGAGCATGACAAATTTTAGAAGGGATGCACACCCATCAATTTATAGGAAGGCGAACATGACCAAAGAGGAGAAGGAGTCGTTCCTTAAGCACCAAGACTGCAGTCATTGGTGCCTCCCTGGCGTCCCTGATACCTGGAATCAACTGTTATATGCTAAACTCTTGCTGAGACATAAACAAAGAAAATTGCAATCTGAGTGAGCGTTTCATACACTTGCCGGTGCGATGGAATAGCATTGTTTTGATGTAGAGATATACAGTAGGATATGACATGGATAGGATATGTTTGTCTGGTTTTGATGATGAGTTGATGACTAACTGCAGGTCCAATTTTTCGATGATTGCTGCTGAAATTTAAGACGGAGTCACTATACTGTGATCCATCTATTTCCTTCTGTATGTTCTGCTTAGAAATTGTTGCCACGAACCCTGATCTTTTGAAGGGAAGCCCTGAGACAATGTAACAATAGTTTTGTAGTTTTTTTTTGTTGCCAAAACATGTGTATATTGTTCAATTGTTTTGGAAATTTAATTGGAAAAAAGAAAGGTAAATTGATCTTTCATGCACATAACAGGCCTATAATCTTGTTCAAGGATAGAAGTTTCAGATATTACAGTTTTCTTAACCTAGTGCATGTTGGAATTTTTTTATCAGCTGTAATATCTGATCAGTTCTTGGAATTTTTTTATCAGAAACTGAGAGATGAGTTAAGCGCCGCCTTCTTGTTCGTAAAAACTACCAACGAATTGACCGACCTGGCATCGGTGTCTGCCGAGTGCTGACACTGTGAGACTTACTCTTGTTCAGCAGATGTATCAGAGGTGAACTGGCTTGTGATTCAACAATGGCTTATGTTAGACTGTTATAATTTCTTTAGTGCATGTTGGATTTTGATTTTTTTTTTTACTTTAATAAATTAAAAAAACAGAAATCCAGACAAGAATCTTTAATTATGGCTAACTCCAAATATCCTACTACCCAATTGGAAATTGCCATTTGTTCATCTCACATACATCCATTAATAACAAAAAATCTAAAAATCTCAAATGGCACCACAATTTTCACACAGTACACTCTCAGTGTGTGTGTGTTTCCTTGTGTAAACTCTCCATGCAAATGGCAACTCTGGAAGCTGCAGTTCCAGCAGGCTTTCGATTCCGGCCGAAGTTCGCAGCTACGAACCCGCCAAGTGCAAGATTGCTTCGGCCTATTCGGCAGAAAATAGACCGGAAACCGCTTCAATGTTCCGCCATTGGGCAGCAACAGGCAGAGGAAGTTCCTATTGCTGCAGCAGCTGCCAAATTCTCTGAGGAGGAAAACGCGCTGATCAATGCTCTCATCGGCATTCAGGGCCGTGGCCGTTCTGCCTCTAAGCCACAACTCCAAGTATATACATCAAGATTTTACTTATCTTCTTTTCAGTTACTCATTTCATCTTGTTCTGTTAAAGATTAATACTATGTTCTGTGTGAAATGAGAAGGAAACAATTGATCTTATGAAGTTATGGTGTCGAAAACATAGTTTTGTTTCGAAATAGTTTCAATAGTTCATAGCATTCCTTGTTCCACCTGTAAGGTAGTTTGTTGAGGTAGAAGAGGCCAAGGCCTAATAATCCGTAGTCGGTAACTATCCATCCGTGTGAAGTTCACTGAACTGGTACTGAATATTTCGTATCTTTCTTCAAGTTTGGAAGTTTGGAATAATAATAATTTCTCAATGGACTTATGCAGGAAGTTGAAAAGGCAGTGCAGGCACTGGAAGGTTTAAAAGGCGTTCCTGACCCGGTAGGTTCTTTGAGTCTCTGCAGGAAGGACAATTTAGTACTACTATTTTATGACTGTTTAACAAAAATGGAGAATAATAGTTGAAAGCAACAGACAGGTTCGAGCTTGATTGAAGGCCGATGGCAGCTAATGTTCACGACTAGACCAGGATCAGCTTCCCCCATTCAGGTTATTTGATGTCATAGTGCTTCGTATTCTGTGTGATTGTGCCTGCAAAGAGCATTGATTTCTTCTTAATTAGTCCCTAACCGAGTAGTAAATTTATGCTGCTGTAGAGAACCTTTGTTGGAGTGGATTCCTTTAGTGTGTTCCAGGAGGTATATCTTCGATCCGATGATCCACGTGTCTCCAATATTGTGAAATTCTCTGATGCAATTGGTGAGCTGAAAGTAGAGGTATGTAAAATATATCTCCAGAAATAAGTTCAAGCTATAAGAACTTCAAATAAGCGCGGCTAAGTCTATAGCACTAATGTGCCATCAAATGGGAACAGAAGCAGAAGAGCTAGTTACTCCGACTGCAGAGTAACTTATGAACTTTTTCACTCTGCAGGCAATTGCATCAGCCAAGGATGGAAAGCGAATTCTATTCCAGTTTGACAAAGCGGCATTTGCGTTGAAGTTTCTTCCCTTCAGAGTTCCATACCCTGTACCTTTCAGACTTCTTGGAGATGAGGCTAAAGGATGGTTGGACACTACTTACTTATCCCAGTCGGGAAATATCCGGATATCACGTGGAAACAAGGTAAAATCAGGCTCATCTATCACATTTAGGCACACTATTACTGGATATTCCATCAAAATTATACTCTATAGTCTATACATACTTCTTGTCTGCTAAAGGGTTAAGGACCATTAGTTGCTATGCTATAGTGCAGGGAACCACATTTGTGCTGCAAAAGGAAACTGAACCGAGACAAAAATTGCTCAGGGTCATCTCCAGTGGTCAAGAAGTGAGAAAGGTCTGAGATATTTCTTGTAGTAGTAGCAGCTCAACAAGATAGTTCAAACTGTTTAAACAGAATTTATGTTATGGTATGGTTTTAATTTGATTTTCATTGACAGGCAATCGATGCGTTCATTGCATCGAATCAGG
>JAQRGC012277462.1:0-15075 GCA_028659135.1 Plantago lanceolata
ATAAAATATGAGAAAAAGTGTATAAAGTAGGAAAGAGAAATAATAAAGAATTGATGAGTGGGGGTAAAAATTTTCCATTTTTGGGTTAAGAAAAATGTAATGGAACACCAAAAAAGGAAAGTTAGGAAGATTAATATGGAACAGAGGGAGTAGTATATAAACCAACAAGGAGGGAGGTGGGGAAGGGATTAAATTAATCCAATTTTTTCTAAGTTTACTATTTTTAGTAATTTTTTGTTTGACTTTCGTTTGACCTTCTCTTTTTTAGTAAGAATACAATAAAAATCTGGTTTTTCCCCACTCTCATGGTCTATGCGCGTGTGTGTCACGCCAGAAGACAAATCCGGTTTTTTTCTGCTTCCTCTTTGCCTTCTTCCTCTCTATTCCCTATTTTTTCTCCCTCTCTACTATATTCCCCCAAATTTGATTTGTAATCTATATCATCTCTTCAATGTAATTTCGACAATAAATTCTTTTACTAATATTTTCGTCTTGATTTGAGCTCCACATAGGTATAAATTTTGTAGAATTTAAAAAACCCTTTGCAAAAACCTCGATCTGCTATGACTCTCCGGTCTCCTATACTCTGTGTCGCCCCAGACCTTGGGCTTACTCTACGGCATCCTCCTATTCTCCGCCGCCGTACCATTGGAGGTGCAAAACTTGTATTTCGTTTCAGAAACCTACTGATTTTGTACTCATTGAGCTGGACCTTGTGGAACCTTTAGGTATGCATTTCATCTCTTTTATTTTTGTTTTCAACTGATCGAGGATTGGAACTTTACTGGTGTTTGATGATTTAGTGGGTTTCAGTGTGTATTTGGTGATGTGTTTTTGGTTTATAATGCTGAAGTTGGCTTTTTTTTGTTGAAAGAAAATGAACTTCATTATTAAGTGAAAATGTTAAAGTACATGCCATAATTTATGTAATCGGAACTAAGCGTCTCCAAACTAGGCGTCTGATGCGGGGCCAATCTCGTGGTACTTCAGAGCGCGGATTGGAGATGAATAGGCCGCGCACTAAGTGTATGACTTCGAATGTTACCTGTAAGAAACGAAACAATGGGGGGGGGGGGGTTATTTGGTTTGACCGGCTTGCTCGAAGGTCAAGCCGGATAATGACTTTCACAGACTCGAGACCGGGTAGTACTCGAGGTTAGAATAATGTAGTGAATAGTGAATGATTGATTACCTGTAAGTAAAATTAGAGCTCTCCTTATATAATAAATGTTCCTTGTGTACGGACTCGATCGGGTGACGCCACGTGTAAGTCGGTAACTGTTCAACGGCCCAGATTTAGGCCTACTTAACCTTAATGGGCCTTTAGTGGACTTGGCCCAATCCTCTTTGTACCCAGACAAGGGCAATCTTGTCAATCGACCCATCGCTAGATCTTTCTTACTTATTGCAGAAGTATTCCTCAGCAAGGTGCGTCTTGAGCTCACAGGTTTGCTCGTCAAGTCATACTCAGTTCGAAGGGTGTGCGACCCTAGTTCGTACTAGTTCTTACGTCGACTTGGAGACATATTTTCACCATATCATATGTCCCCCTAGTTTCGAAGTATCTTCGAAGTAGATAGTTATGAAACTAGTCCTGGGTGAAAATAAATTTCCCCTTACTAGTAAAATCTTTCTCGTGTGTCCTCTTTTCTCCCCCCTCCTCTTTGTGGTCCGATGTCTCGTTCAAAGGGATATTGGGCCACAAAAAGGAGTATTTATATTCGAGAACACACATGAGAAATTTTACTTCTCAGGGGAGACCTTCACTCGTACCTTTGTTGATGCTCTCGTGCTCAGAAAGTCGTCCATCTTCTCAGTAGATATGGGATGAAGACTTCCTCTTGAATGTACTGTCGTCCTTCATTAATTCAGAGGTAAATGGTGGGGTCCACCACGTTCTCTGATCATAAATGCACCTTAGGGGCATAGTCGTAAAAACGTCATCCACGATCTCTCCTTTAAGATCTTTGCATGACACGTGTTTTGATCTAACGGTCGGATTCAAAATCCCAATTGATGTGACGTTTCGCATTCCCCAACGTATCGTCATATAAATAGAAATTTCCAAGTAATTTCTCATTATTACTTTTTAGAGAGAAGAAATCTGCTGCTTGCCTGAGAATTTTACCGCCAAAGACTCTCCGACTGCCATTTTTTCTCGAGATCGAAGCAAAAGATCCCGGAATTCAGCTTACTCATCTGTTCACCATCCTCTGAACTCTCTACACAAGTAAGTTCCTAATTTTTGTTTATCTTAAACTCCTCTGTGAATCTTTTTCAGATCTTTATTTTTCTTGTTTTCTTGCTTCGTCCTAGTTTTCCGGTAGGTTTTCCGATTGGACTCCGGCTAGGATAATTTTGACACTGTCTCCCGGATTCGACTATCGTCACCATAATCAGTAAAATACTAAACGGTGTCTCGGACATCCGAACCTCTTCCCCTTTCTTATCTTTTTTAGGGTTTCGTCTAATCTCGCCCCTTTGTTTTCTCACAATTTCTAGGATGTCCGAGACTGAAGCTAATCCTCGCACTGACGCTGTCTCTACGCCCCCCGTGCTTTCTCAGCTCGAGGTCACGGAACCATCTTCTTCTCTCGCTGTCATTCAGAGTAAGAATTCCAACTCTCGACTATCCAATGATTCGTCATCTGATACGTCTGACTCGTCTTCAGATTCTTCTTCTGAGCGGTCTTCGAGTTCTTACTCTTTAGATATTATAGGTGACGAGTCCCCTCGTAAGAGGGCTAAAACAACGGCTCCCGTTGTCAGTGTATCCACAGAGTCTGATGACGAAGGCGACAATCGCCTCTTGAACGCGCGTCTAGTACAGTCTGGCGGAGCCGAGCGTCCTGCTGAGCCTTCGTTCAATGACTTGGTCAAAGAAGCTGGCTATCATTATCGGATCCCGATTTCTAGTTTTACTGGTTCCACCTCTCCACCAAAGGATCCACCTGAGCCTCGTATAGAAGAGGTTATTGAATCCGATGCAGATGAGGTGTTATCACCTACACCCGAGGCTATGATCACTACAAGTGGGGTATTGCTACAAAAAGGGGCCGATGGGGCAGATGATGCTGAGTTCGACGACTCACTGATTGAGCATAGAACGAGGCAAGTATTGGTACCAGTCGCTTATGCTCAAAGAAAACCGGGTCAAAATTCTGAACGGGAGACTGAGGAGGATGAGGATGAGGTAGGCCCAAGTCGTAAGCGGAAGAAGAAGAGTGTTCAGGAGATCAAATTTCCGCGAACTGCTGATCAAGTTACTATTCTCAATCCAGACGGCGAGTTGAATACTGCTTGTAATCTCCCTACTACTCGTTCGTCGATGCATCAAAACGAGTATGACGAGTCTTTTTACAACCCTCCTGAGGGCTGGATGTCATTGTTTGAGAAATCGTTACAACTCGGGTGGCGAGTCGAGTTCACAGAAGGGTTCAATGACATCTTTAGGCAACTAAAGATAAACCCGATGCAACTGTTACCTTCATCACTTGCCACCCTCGTGTGCTTCGGCACTTTTATGAAGAAGAAGAAGCTTCCATACTCTTATGCCAACTTTAAAAAGTTGATGTCCGTGCAAATTTCTCCCGGGAATCCTCATTTTTATATGTTCGTTGCCCGTAAGGGGTATACTTTTATAGATGAGGCCCCGTCTTCTCTTGGAACTGAATGGTGGCCGAGGTACTTCTATGTGAGGTATCGAAAGAAGAAAGGCCAAGCTGAGAATGAACGTCGGAGGTTCTCGCTGTACACTCACTTTTGTCGAGTGCCTCCAGAGAATGTCAAACTTACCGAGAGGAAAAACCGAATTGGTTGAAGGCAATGAAGCCTAATAACGAGCGACAAAACAAAGAGCCATATCTGTTTTGTATTCTAACTCTACAACCTTTGCCCTTCCTAGCTAACATCGGAGCTGATGAGGTGTACTGTGGCCGAGATGACAATAGAAGTTTTGGTATCTAACTTCTCATTTTCTTGCTCATCTCGAATATAGACTTATCTTGTTATTACTTCAACCTTTTTTATATTTCCCTCTACGCTTCTTTCTATGGTCTTGATTAGTATACTTTTCTGATATCAACTCTTGTTTCTCTATTGCAGATTACTGGTTCGATAGGCTCGAGATGGAAGGCAGAGCTGACCAAGCCAATCTCCTCGCCCGCCAACGCGCCGAGTTGCAAGCTAATCTCAGGAAGGCGATCGCTGCTAAAAATACCAGTGTGCCAATGGATCACCCCAAGAACGGGGCACTTTGGTTAGAAGAGAAGGCTCGACGTGAGGCCGCTGGCCTTCTTCCTCTTCAGGTCGAGACCCCGCCTGTCAATCTTGCAGAGGAAGGAAAGAAAGTCCGCGTTGCTGAACGCGCGGCTAGAAAGACTCAAGCTGAGGCTAAGGATAGTTCAGCTGAAATCCCTGCTACAGCAGATGGGCCTGTGCTTCCTCAGGTCGAAGTGATTCAAGATGCTGCTCCACTTCAGAACGAGGTTACTGGTGATGAAGCTGTAGATCGCAATTTGATCGAGTGGAGACCCTGCCCTATGAGGATCCAGATGTTGAGATAACTCGGGTTGTTACCCACAACCCCTCACCGGAATCTGTGGATCTGCCCAACAAGGACGCTGGAATGGCTGTTGTCCCCCAGCCGAAGGCCGTTTCGGCCCCAAAAGGTTCAAGTGTTGACACCTCGGGTGCTAGGCCCGCTAACAAACGTCCGTCCCCTCTGACGACGTTGGTGAGGGGAAGAAAAAGAAGAAGAAGGGGTCCGAGAACCCTCTAGCTTAAAACAATGGGACTGCACTCCTTCCCAACCCGAGGCAAAATCCTAACATGCCTCATCTTTTTAGGGTTGGGACTTACGCCGAGGAATTCGGTGAGGATGATGACGAAGTGGTCGCGGCCACTATAGCTTCTCAAGTCGAGCCCCTGGCGCAGCTTCCTAGTGACGATCTGTCAAAGCAACTATCCGGTTGCGATAATCAAGTAAGTAGTGATCACCGAGGGGTTTCCTTTTACAATCTCCCTTTATTATAAATACTGATTTTTACTTTTTGCTTATTATCTCCACTTGCAGCTTGGTTATGTCGTTGCTGCTGTGAACCAGCAAGCCTCCAAACGCTTCGCCCTTAACAAGGAAAGGGCTCAACTCGAGAGCAAAGTCGTCGAGCTTCAAGGTTCCATTCGAAAGCTCAAAGAGAAAATGAAAGACGACCAAGGCAAGTATAAGGAAGCTCTTGCCCTTGAGGTCGCAAAGACCGAGAGTGCTGTTGAAGCTGCTCGCTCATGGGAGTTAAAATATATTGTCGAGGCAAAAGAGGCAGAGACACTCCGGGCCGGCTTTTCTGAGGTCGAAGGTCTGAGGGCTGAAGTTGAGCGCCTAAAGTTGGTTGAGGCTGAAAAGATAAGGCTAGAAGCACAAGTGAGTGCGTTGGAAAAGCTTAGGGATGCTTGCAACCAGGCTCTTGAAGACCAACGTCAAGCCCATACCGACACAACTTCATTCTTCATTGCTGTGAAGAAGATTCTGCTTGATCGTCTTCTAACTTGCCGTCTTGAAGCGGTAAGAGATTTCTTGAAGAGCCCTTCCTTTGCGTACTTGAATGCTCTCACCTATGACCATGTCCGGTCTCAAGGCTTCAATAGCCTTATGGGTCAATTGATGCTTAAGGAGCTTCTCAGTTTTGATGTCGATCTCGAGGCCAAGGGTATCAGTGTAAATAATGATGGTTACGGCAACCGTGACCCTTAAATTCCTGTGACCAACGAGGAGGAGCTTTTCAAGGAAGAATTTGCTAATCGAGTGGTCAAGGAGCAAGATGCTTCCAAGGTGAACAATGGTGGTCCATATCTCCCTACCTGTCTCGGTCCTTTGATGAAAACATTCAGTTTTGAGCCATTCAGCAATTTCATTGAGGAGAACAAGGTTTGGTTGACAATGCCTGGCCCCATACTGGGAAGACCATCTTCTCCTTCTCTTTTCGAGGAAGCGACTGCTGAGTGACATGCGAGGGAAATCCAAATGAAAGTCGGAGAAGGTATGCCTTCTTATCTGGTTAAGGATGGTGTCACCTACATAAGGGAATTTCCCATCTTTACTAATCTCGAGATGTTGAACAAGTGGGATCCTTCTGACCGCGACTATGTTCCTTCTATGCTTCAGTATCATGCCCTCCGCCTTGAAGAGCTCGAGTCTTTCGAGAACGTTGTGAAAGATAAGGATGCAATCACTGTCGAGGTCAATGATGCAAACAATCAAGATGCTAATGGTGCCGGTACTTTAGCTACTCAGTGAAGACGGGGTATGCCCCTGTAAAATTTGTATAAGTTTTTTGGACAAGTACTTTTATTTCCTTCCCTTCGTTTTGAACGTATGTTACTTTGTTTAAACATTATCTTTTGCCTCAGTAGTTTTATGCTATGCTAAGTTTAAAAGTTTTGTGCCTTGATGCCAATGCTTCTATTGTCTTAGATTTTTATGAACATATTCTGGATATTTTCGCTTGATAATTTCAAGTTAGGACTAACTTGAATGTAACATGAACTCGAAACTAGGATAGCTAGAGTATAAATCTAAATAATTCAAAGTTAGGAATAACTTGAATGTCAATATGAACTCGAAGCTAGGATAGCTAGAGTATAAATCTAAATAATTTATAGTTAGGAATAACTTGAATGTCAATATGAACTCGAAGCTAGGATAGCTAGAGTATAAATCTAAATAATTCAAAGTCAGGAATAACTTGAATGTAATCATGAACTCGAAGCTAGGATAGCTAGAGTATAAATCTGAATGATTCAAAGTTAGGAATAACTTGAATGTCAACATGAACTCGAAGCTAGGATAGCTAGAGTATAGATCTAAATAATTCAAAGTTAGGAATAACTTGAATGTAATCATGAACTCGAAGCTAGGATAGCTAGAGTATAAATCTAAATAATTCAGAGTTAGGAATAACTTGAATGTAATCATGAACTCGAAGCTAGGATAGCTAGAGTATAAATCTAAATAATTCAGAGTTAGGAATAACTTGAATGTAATCCTGAACTCGAAGCTAGGATAGCTAGAGTATAAATCTAAATAATCCAGAGTTAGGAATAACTTGAATGTAATCAAAACATGCAACTCAATTGTTATTACAATCTTCGCTTCAAGGTTAAATAGAATAAAAATAAAAGCCGATAAATGGGATTTTCACACTATCTTTTCTTCATAAAACTTTCTAACCTCAAACCGAATCATCAGCAGTAATGCTTGAGGTTCATTGCGTTCCACGAGCGAGGGACCTCCTTCTTATCCTTTTGCTACAGCATACAACTTCCATTTGGGTAAGCCTTGATAACCTTGTAGGGTCCTTCCCATGGCGCTTCTAGCTTCTTAACATGCCTCTGGACACCTACGTTCCTCAAAACCAAGTCTCCTACTTGAAATTCCCGGTTACAAACATTCTTGTTATATGCTCTTGCCACTTGAGTCTGGTATCTGATGATATTGGCCGTGGTCTGATTTGTCTTATGCTCGATTGTGTCCAAGTCTAGGCTCCTAGCCTCTGAGTTCAGCGTTGGGTCATATTTTTCTACTCTCATTGACTCGATAGCGATCTCAGTGGGGATTAGTGATTCTGACCCATACACAAGACTGAAGGGTGTCTCCCCAGTGGATGTTTTGGATGTGGTTCTGTAGGCCCATAGTACCCCATCGAGTTCGTCGACCCAATCTCCTTTACATGCTTCCAACCTCCTTTTTAGTATGTTCATGATAAACCTATTTGACACCTTTGTCTGTCCATTCCCTTGCGGGTGGTATACCGAGGAGAAGATTTGCTTGATTTTCATGGTCTTACACCAATCTCGGAGCTTCTTCCCCACGAATTGCGTTCCATTGTCAGAGGCAAATATTCTTGGTAATCGAAATAGGCATACTATGTTCTTCCAAACGAAATCCATCAACTTGTCCTCTGTGAGGTTTCCAACCGGTATGGCTTCTACCCATTTGCTGTAGTATTCAACCGCGACGAGGATATGTGTTTTCTTCCCACTTCCTTTTGGCAAAGGTCCTACGAGATCCATTCCCCACTGATCAAACGTGCATGTGATAACTGTAGGTATCATTGTCCTCGTCGGCTTGTGCGGCGTGTTTGCGTAATACTGGCACTCGACACACTCCTTGGCATAATTCATCGCATCGATCACTATACTCGACCAGTAATACCCCTGTCGGATTACCTTTTGCGCTAGACTCTGGCCGCCAGAGTGGTTTCCACAACTTCCTTCATGAATTTCTGCGAGTACCACTTTTGCCTCGGCTGGGTTCAAACAGCGTAGGTCAGTTCCGTAGAACGATCTCTTGTACAAATTCTTCCCCATCATGTAGTATCGTAGCGAACGGTACTTGATTCTTCTTGCTTCGCCTGGATCATCAGGTAAGATGTCGCTTGTAAGGTATCTGATTATGGGGTCCATCCAATGAGGATCTTTCATTGTGGAAATCATAGTCGGCGGTGGCGGATTAATAGAGGGAAAGGCTATGGTGAATCTTATGGTCGTTCTCGCATCTATCATCCCTGATGCCGAAGCGTATTTTGCCAATGCGTCGGCCTTTTCATTAATTTCTCTTCCTACCTTCAACAAATTGAATTCCTCAAAATCTTTGGCTAACTTCTTCAGCAGACCAGAGTATGCAATCATGTTATCTCCTTTTACTTGAAAAGCTCCTGAGTAATGAGCTTCGACCAGTTGTGAATCTGTAAAGGCGGCCAACTTCTTTATTTCCATTGCCTTCGCGATCTTCATTCCTACGAGTAAAGCCTCATATTCGGCTTCATTATTTGTGACCTTGAAGCCGAGGGTGATTGAGTATGACAACTCAGCCCTCGACGGGCTTCGAAGAAATATTCCTATTCCCCCGCACCTCGTGGTCGTTGAACCATCGATTTGTAGCATCCAAGCATCCTCAGACGGCTTCCTTTCATTGACTTCCTCACTTACTTCCATCTCATCGGTCTGTACACCTTCGAGATGATAAACTACTCCGAACTCAGCTTCTTCCATACTTATCTCGATGTATGCTGGATACACCGGATGTGCTTCGTTTTCAACAAGGAGCATCATTCCTGACGACGAGGAAGCTTTTTCTTCAGTCATACTACTGTCCTCTTTCTCCGGATATCCAGCGAAGAAATCTGCGATGACATGTGCTCTCTTCGCGCTTGGCGCCATATACTCAGTCTCATGCTCACTTAGTTCGATTGCCCATTTCGCCAACCTTCCTGACATCTCCGGCCTGGACAAGACTTGCTTCAGAGGTTGATGTGTCATTATTGTGATTCTGTGAGCTCTGAAATAAGGCTTAAGCTTCCTCGAAGTGTGAACTAATGCAAATGCATGCTTTTCCAATTCCTGATATCGAGTCTTTGCGCCTGAAAGCGCCTTACTCACATAGTAGATAGGTAACTGCTCGGTTCTCTGCATCCTTATTAAGACAGAGCTGACTGCTTCAGGGACGACTGCTAGGTATAAATACAATTTCTCTCCATCTCGAGGCTTCGACAATAATGGTGGTGAAGTCAAGTATTGTTTCAGGTCCTCTAAGGCCTTCTGGCATTCTTCATCCCAAACAAACTCCGAATTCTTCCTCTTGATTTTGTCATTCTTTCTTAGTGCCTTGAAGAAAGGCAAACTCTTCTCCGCCGACCTTGACACAAACCTACCGAGAGCGATCGCTTTCCCAACTAGTTGTTGTACTTCATTAAGATTCTTAGGGTGTGGCAAGTCAAGCACGGCCTTGATCTTCTTAGGGTTAGCTTCGATTCCCCTCTCGATGACCATGTACCCTAAAAACTTCCCACCTTTGACCCCGAAAGTACATTTAGCCGGATTCAACTTCATATGATACTTTCTTAGGATGGAAAAGTACTTCATCAGGTGTGTCACATGGTCACTTTCTTGTATGCTTTTGACAAGTATGTCGTCCACATAAACCTCCATTGTCTTGCCTAACTCTTCTCGAAACATCTTATTAACCAATCTCTGGTACGTAGCACCAGCGTTCTTGAGACCAAATGGCATTACTTTAAAACAGTACACACCTCCAGCTGCGAAGAATGTTGTTTTGATTTGATCCTCCGGAGCCATTCCTACTTGGTAAAATCCTTGAAACGCGTCTGTAAAGCTCATACATTCGACTTCAGCAGTCGAATCCACTAATAAATCAATCCTCGACAATGGATATGGATCTTTTGGGCAGTGCTTGTTGAGGCGTGTGAAGTCGTTGCACATGCGCCATTTTCCGTTTCCTTTGCTTACCAGCACAACATTGCAAATCCAGTCCGAATATTGCACCTCCCTAATGTGTCCCGCTTTAAGGAGTCTCTCGACCTCAGCTTTGATGATGGCTTCCTCCGGAGGACTGAAATCTCTCTTCTTGCACTGGATCCTAGTGACAGCGGGATCCACTTTCAATCTGTGCACCATTACTGATGGATCAATTCCCACTAGAGCATCTGTGCTCCATGCAAAGACATCCGCATTGGCTCTCAGACACTCAATAAGAGCCTTCTCGACTTCTGGCTTTAGTTCAGTTCCAATTCGAGTGACCTTAGTTGGGTCTCCGACCACTAGCTCTATTTCCTTTAATGCTTCTAGGGCTTGGATCTTGTTTTCCTGCAAATATCGTTTCTTCGGGGTCGGAGCATTCGGTACTGCTGGTATCACCTTATACTCTTCAGGTTCTTTCTTCTCGTCTGTGACAAGTATTTGCTTCTTCCTTTGTGACCTGTTCCTTGTTCTCGATGGGTTTATGCGCCTCCTTTTGGATCTATGACTTGATATCGAAAGGACTTCTGCTACATGTCATCCACCCATGCTATTTTCCATCGCTAATAACGGGAGCGAGGTACGCTTCACCGATAGAGTGTAACATGCCCAAGCCTGAATTCTATCACCTATAGCCTGTCCCACTCCAGTTTCCGTTGGGAATTTGATCCTGTTGTGCAGTGTGGACGAGACTGCCTTAAACTGTGCGAGTGCTGGTCTCCCAAAGACTGCATTATATTGGAATGGAGCGTCCACGACTAAGAACGGGACCTGCATAGTCTTTGTGTTGGGTTTTTGTCCGAGAGTCACATTCAAAATTACTTTTCCCAAAGTAGGCACTTCTGATCCTCCAAATCCGATGAGATTACTGACTACCGACTTTAGCCCTCGAGTGTCAATCTTCATTCTCTCCAAAGGGTCTAAGAAGATAATGTTTGCCGAACTCCCAGTGTCGACCAACACCTTTTTGAACTCATAATTGTTGACCACGAGAGAAATAACCAAAGACACATTAGGGTCTTCGAGGTCCCCTCCTCCAGAATTGTTTAGAGGGATCTCGCTATCATTGAAAGAGATTACATTATTTGTCGCTAGTCCGGGTGGACCATAAGCTGCGTGGTTGTTTCTCAAATGTTGCGCTGTTCTTTCTCTTGCTGACCTCGAATCTCCCCCAGCTGTTCCTCCGGCGATGACATTTATTACGCCTACGAGTTGTGCATTATCCTGATTTCCTTGGTTCATTTGTCCTTGTTCGGGCGGCGGACCTGGGGGATTTTGATTGTTAGTATTGTTCCAATTGCCCCGGTTGTTAAAGCCTCCTCGATTGTTGTTGTAACCACCGCGGTTGTTGTAGCCTCCGCGATTGTTATTCCAACCACCACGGTTGTTATTGTAGCCTCCTCGGTTTCCACTTGATCCTCCTCGACCATTGTTCCATCCTCCACGGCGAGAGTTATTTCCTGCCCAGTTTCTACTTCTTAAAAACTCTTGGAGGTATCCATCTCCAATTAACCTATCCAATTCCTCCTTGAGATTCTCGCAGTCATCTGTTTTATGACCCCTTCGTCTATGGAACTCGCAATAGTCATTCGAGCTCATGCTTTGCTTGGATTCCGAATTCCTCTTTGGCCACTGGACCTCCAATCCTTGCTCGAGTATAGCGTGGAAAGCCTCTGTTCTCGATTTGACCAAGTCATCGGTTGTGCTGCCCTGATTTTCCCTGTGGATGAATCCTCTTCTTGGTTCCCATTTTCTCTTGTTGGACGAAGACTGGTCAGCCTTCTCCTTTTTGAATGCTCGGGGAGCAGAGTTCCTTCTGAACTCGTCGACAGTGATGAAGTTTTCAATGAACTCATCCAGCTCGCGCTCGGTCTTGATTTCCAACATTTTATCTATCAACATGTTCCCCAACCTTCTATTGTGTATATTGAGTGCTAGCGCTTTGATTCGTTCCGACAATTTGTGTGACTCTGTCTTTGAGACCTCTTTCTGAAATCTCTCCAAATAATCCTCGAGATCCTCTTCTGGTTTTTGGACGACTGTAACTAGATGCTCGGAGGGCCTCAATTTCTTCTTGAATCTTTCGAACCTCTTGACGAATTTGGTTTTCAACTGCATATAAGAGGTAATGCTCCCATTCTCCAGGCTATTCCACCAATCCATTGCGGTGTCAAAGAGTGTGGTTGGAAATGTGACCGCCATCATATTGTCATCATAGCCACAACCCTCCATTCGCCCTTCGAATCTGGTGATATGCCCTACTGGACACGAGGTCCCATAGTATTTTTCCAAATCAGGAATTACTTCATCCGACTTTCTTCTAACGGCTCTTATCGCATTTGACAATGGCTTTGAAATTTTGACAACACCTTTCTCCTTGAGTCCCATCAAATTGGTAAGTGCCTCCATTCGTTCGTGGAGCTCCCTCTGGTGCTGTGCGAGCTCGTCTGAGGCTAAAACCAGGGGAATTCGGTTATTAGCGTTCTGTCCCACAGTCAAGGCTAGGTTTGGCAATGGTCGCATCAGCGACATATTTCTGTAGGCTTCCATTGGGTCTCTTTGTCCCTCGTGTTGTGGTTGCACTTGGCCTTGAGGTAGATTGTCCACTGCGACTTGGGGTTGAATGTATTGCGGTTGTGTCTGCTGTTGTTGATACATCTGTGCCATTGGCTGTGTTAAGTGCCCTTGTTGTGGGTGGATTGGGTGATTAACCGGAACTGCTTGAGTAACCGCTGGGGTCGGCGCACTCTCTGTTGACTGTTCTCTAAGGTGGTGGAGGTTCCTCATGTTAATAATCGGGGATCTATCACCGAGAGTCGTCGGCTTGTTCCTTCGTCTTCTAGCTCAGGTCTACCTTGCGTGTTGAAGGTGACATTATTGGTTCTCCTATCGATTATCTCCCGCAAATCCTGATTGAGGCCTGCCTGCCCTAGGCGCTCCTGGATCGACTTGATGTTAGCCCTTCTCGCGTCCACAGGAGGAACCTGTGGCCCGTTTAAGGGCGGTAGTGGTCTTAACTGGTTTGGGGCACTTTGTATCGCGTGCTCAGGTACATATGGGAATGGGTTTCTCCCTAAAGATCCATCTTCCAATGCTTGATATACCCCGTACGTTCTTTGAAATATTTCCGGTGTGACTCCCCATGCGACTTGAGGGTCAAATGGGGTCCCATCCGGCAAAGTGAAATTGAACGCCGCCTGTATAGGCCTCCCACTCTGCGGGTTGATGATGGTTCTTGCTTGTGTTGCTTGAGCCTGTTGGGCAGGCAACTCTTGTGTCGGATTATGCTCGTGTACCTGCGAGCGAGCTGGGATATGATTGAGCAAGTTATTCTGAGCTCGCCTTCTCTCTTCTTGTCTCTCGATCTCGAGGGCCTCTTCGTGTGCCCTTCTACGACGTTCATCTTCTCTTCTTACGTTGATCTGCTCATTTGTAGACAAGCTAGTCTCCATCCCGTCTCGGAAGTCCTGGGCCCCCGCGTTCTCATTGCCTCTCGCCCCCGACCTCGGGTGGTGCCGATTCAAAGGTGGCCTACCAGGCCTACGTCGCTCTTGAGGTCCCCGCTGGTCATTCTGTGGATGGATGCGGGTCACCCTTCGAGGTTGAGTAGACATTGGCGTTGGGGCTAGTAAAAATGGTTATGAAGGCTTTTTTTAGGGATTCCCACAGACGGCGCCAACTGATGTTGGGCCAATCTCGTGGTACTTCGGAGCGCGGATTGGAGATGAATAGGCCGCGCACTAAGTGTATGACTTCGAATGTTACCTGTAAGAAACGAAACAATGGGGGGGGGGGTGATTTGGTTTGACCAGCTTGCTCGAAGGTCAATCCGGATAATGACTTTCATAGACTCGAGACCGGGTAGTACTCGAGGTTAGAATAATGTAGTGAATAGTGAAGGATTGATTACCTGTAAGTAAAATTTGAGCTCTCCTTATATAATAAATGTTCCTTGTGTACGGACTCGATCGGGTGACGCCACGTGTAAGTTGGTAACTGTTCAACGGCCCAGATTTAGGCCTGCTTAACCTTAATGGGCCTTTAGTGGACTTGGCCCAATCCTCTTTGTAACCAGACAAGGGCAATCTTGTCAATCGACCCATCACTAGATCTTTCTTTCTTATTCCAGAAGTATTCCTCAGTAAGGTGCGTCTTGAGCTCGCAGGTTTGCTCGTCAAGTCATACTCAGTTCGAAGGGTGTGCGACCCTAGTTCGTACTAGTTCTTACCTCGATTTGAAGACATATTTTCACCCTATCAGCGTCCCGTTACACGAAATATGTGAAATTTGAAATATTTAGCAACCAAGATTGGCAAAACTCCCAAACTTTGATAGAGGTCATAATAGCTACTCAAAATCCCCGGGAAAACAACACCGTTCGTTCGTACGCAATTACATCGTTCTGTTATGACTTATGATGCCAATGTTGCCCATTTTATGGTCGACTACCAGCTGGTTATAGCTATTAAGGACATTAATGAAAGTGGTTTCATTAGCAAATAAATGGGCTTGATTAACTTCTTCACACTACATCCAACTGTCATGATATATAGTGCTAAAATAAGCTCAAATATGAAGAAGAAGAAGAAGAAGAAGATTGTATTGATATGCGGCGGAAGTGAGTGAAGTTTACAAGTCTCAAGGTCTCTATTTATAGAGCCTTGTTGATGCCCTAGACTACCTTACTTTGATTAGCTATAAACATGAAAAAGATCCTATACAGTACAGAGATTAAGTTGATCAAATCACATCATGAAATCAGTG
>JAQRGC012277665.1:0-10974 GCA_028659135.1 Plantago lanceolata
GTTTATCAAGTGCAGAGCTTTCAAACTTGCAGATGGGTTGTCTGTTTTGTTTATCAAGTTGCAGAGCTTTCAAACTTGCAGATGGGTTGTCTGTTTTGTTTATCAAGTGTAGAATTTTCAAACTTGCAGATGGGAGTTTTACGTTGAAGCTGTCAAATTTACATATATGACTTGACTTTTATGTTGATGTTTTCAAATTCACCTATTTGCTGTTGTATATTTCTTTTTAGATGGGTTTTTAGTTGTGCATATAACTTCTAAATCTTGCTGTTACATATCCCTTTTGTAAATTAGATCCACAAAAGAGGCTGGAGGGTCTGTTATGTGAAGCTTGCAATGGATACACTGCAGATTGTGGAGCACCAGATCCAAAATGGATGTAAGTAAAAAACTTTTAATAATGTAATGCTAGATTTGTTGATTCTTTTCCTATGTTACAGTTCAATTTGTTTTATGTCCATCCTCTAAGTGAAGGGCTTTAATAGGGTATAATTTTTTTTTATCTAGTTTGTTATTCATTTGGAACAAATCTAGTTAATCAAGTCTTACAGATTCTGTTCCCGTACGTTTTCAGATTTGCAGACTACTCTATAGCCTAGCTTCTACCTGCCCATGTACCGGCCGGTGCACACACATCAAACAAGGTACCCTTGTATCCTCTGTTATCTTCACAGCTGTTTTTTTAATCTTGATTTGTATCTTCATTTTTTCCCGGATTGGAGAAATAAGGAACAAATTATGTGAATTGTGTTAAATATTCTCCATTTTTCGCTGTCTTATGGTAAATCTTCCGTCTTATTTGCTTAAATTTACACGTAGATCGTAGATATACAGTTCGGAGAAAGAAAGACAGATCGGAGAATGAGGTTCAGATTGAAAACCTTTGATATCTCTACATTTTGTTTTAAAGCTTTCAAATTTACGTACCCTATAGGTTTTTTCTTCGTTGTAACACTTGATATTTAGTTTAGTTTTGAGGTTTTTGTGTGAAGGTCTCGAATTGGTAGGATTGAGTTTTATGTTGATGTTTTCAAATTTCAAATCTGTTAGTTTTATATTCAAGTTTTCTGTCTTATTTATGTTAAAAAGTATTCAGTCTTGAGTTTACAGATTGGAGTTAACAGGTTGACACATTTTTGTTTGATGCAAAAGATTTTCACATTTGCCTACTATCTGCTGCTTTCCTGTTTTTCTTTTCAAAGTGTAGAGTTTTCAAACTAGCAGATGGCAGTTTCAGGTTGAAACTTGCAAATTTACATATGAATTTTATATTTGTTTTAAAATTTACCCATTTGCTGCTCTGTCTATTTCATTTTAGAGTTTTTTTTTTTTTGCATATTGGAGATTTAGGTTAAATTTTGCCAATTTACATATCTGTGTTTTATGTTGATGATCTCAAGTTTACCTATTTGCTGTTCTCTCTGTTTTATGTTGTGAGTTTTTTAATCTGTTGATGCTTTCAAGTTTGCATATCTGGTTTTTTGTGGATGCTTTCAAGTTTACCCAACTTCTGTTCTCAGTGTTTCATTTTGAATTTTTGAGTTTTCGAATTTGCAGTGTGAAGTTTCTGGCTCAACTTTCCAAATTTACACATCTGGGGTTTCATGTTGATATTTTCAATTTTGTCGATCTGTTAGTTCTTGTATTTAAATTTTGATATGTTCGTTGCTAATGCTCATCAATGCATTCAGGACTATTTGGACTTGGATGAAGATTTCCAGTTCATGCATCCCCTTGATCTTATAACAAAAGATGTTCCTGAACTTCAAAAGATCATAAAAGGTAAATGTCTTCAGAAAGAAAAATCCAAGGGGAAGGAGAAGGGAAAAAATGAACAGTGGTTTGTTAAAGAGAAAGGAAACAATAGCATCGCTAACAGCTTAGTGCAAGATTTGCATCACTGACAATGCTCATCTGAGGTATGATAAGTTTCGGAATTCTCCAATAAGTATTATTGTCCTTGATCAGTCAAGAACAGCTTTTGAATAGTGGTTTGTTAATAGACTTGCCTTCTTACAGGTTTTTGCTTGCGCGTGGTACCCAACTGGTTCGCTTCTAGCTTCTGGGTAAGTATTATACTTGCAGTTCCAGTATAGAATAGTCATTGTTGTTCTCTTCTTTGTTCGTGAACCTTCCCATAACCCACCCCAATTTTGTGTACTTGGAAAGTTCTCGAATGATCTTGGTTGACTATTTTGTGTTCGAAGTGTATTGTTTGTATTCATTAATAAAGAAATTGAGTATGTCCTTTATCGACTCTGATCTCACCGGTGTGTTTGATAATATTTTGACCTTTGACGCCCTTATGTGTAGACCAGAAAGTTGGTACGCTGGCCACTGTGTTTCTTGTAATCACTCGTTAAATTTTTGAAAACTGATGGTCAGCGATTAATTCTACCAAATACTTGCTTGTCTGTAGAAATATATTTGTGTGTTAGAGTTGATCCTTTTCTGTTATTGGTTTCCTCTTGAACTGGTCTGGATTCACTTTGGCTGTGTTGATATGCCAATCAACCCTGTGCCGTGATAGCTTTAAATGAAATTATTGTACAATGAGATGCTGAGACATTCTCATATGTTGCTGACCAGAAAACATGTTTTCACCTCTTTTAATATAACCACGCTGTATGCTAATTTCATGTGAAATCTTATGCCCTGTTTTCGTTAATTACTTGAATTTTCATGAGTGATGCTTCATGTACCTGTATTCATACCCTAACGTTTCAAGTTCAGTGAAGTTGGTACACTTCATTGGTGTTGGACAAGCTAGCTTAGTCTTTTCTTACAATGTTGGCTGTCCCATCGTTCTGACTGCTAGAACTTCAAATATGTTGCAAAGTGCATGCCAATAGACATTGTTTGTGAATGTCTGCGAAGTCAATGTTTATTGTTTTAGTTTAGTTGTTAGTGTAGGCGTCTGTGGTATCAGAACTTGGAATGGTATACAAATTACAGAACTCTTAATTCCTTGGTTTTTTTAATTCACATTTCCTCGCACCTAAGCCATTTCAATGTTATTTCTTTTACATCCTATGTCATTGACACTGTATTTCCAATCAGTTCACATTCTATATAATGTCGTGTGTTATCCAGGCCAGGAGATGTGACTGCAAGAATTTGGAAGGTCGATGGACCATTTAGCACCATATAGCAAAATGAGATTCCAAGTATTGTATTGCGGAACTACAAGGGTAAACCAAATGAGAAAGTAAAGGACGTGACAGTGAGAAAGCAAAGGGTAAAACTGATTCCTAGTTTGAATGTGAGTTTTTACTAGTCCTTGCTTTAATATAGCTGTATTTGAGATGCTTACATGATATGCCATTATTAATCGTGCACATATTGTGATTTCAATAACAACTCGAAGAGAACTCCTTGTGAAATTCATGCATGTTCAGATGTAGAGAATGACTTTGATCAACTTCATATGTAACTTCTAAAATGAGCGTGAACTATGAAAAGCCATAAATAGTTAACTGAATTAGATTTTAGAAATAGAAGACTTAAATAATATCTGTATGATGATATTGGTCTGCTGAGCAGCAGCCCAAGTTTATGCTCACCTGTGTGTTTTATATGCATTTATCTGAGAAAAAATAGTGGATGGTTACTGTGTGCTAACTTGGGTCTTATATATACGCGGTGTTCAAGAGTGTCAACAATATCACTGTGTATGCTCGTTTATGTTAACTTCATGACATAACATGCGTTTTTATTGGATGCAGTTGAAGTGTAAGATATATCACGACTCTCATACGTTTACTTGGCACTAGTTAAAGAAGGGAAAAGCCTTCTACCCTGGAGTAACTTTCCCTTACATTACATGCTTCTCTGGTTTTAATCACATGCAATTTGCTAATGTTAAAGATAATAATGTCTGAAATTACGAATAAAAGCTGATAAAATGACCTCTGTGCTTTGTCATTGGATCTCACTCTGTCTAATTCTGCTGCAGTAACCCCTCCTTCAATGCTTTGACCCTATCCTCTTCCAATGTTTTGGCGTTCTTCTTGACCTTCTCATGAGCAGCACGCGTTTTCTCTTTTAGTTTCTGAGCTTTCCTTCGCTCTTCAGCCTGCAAACGTGCTGCCTCTGCAGCCATTTCCTCTGCAGCTGCAAGTTCTGCCTGTTGAGCACGTGCTTGCCTCTCAGCTAGCATCAATCTCCCTGCACAGAACGGTGCATGTTCTGCCAGTCGAGCGTTGTTCTCGAATCCCTCATCTCCGCAACGGAAACAACGTAGGTACGGCATCTACACAGATTTGCACAATCCAAAGCATCAAAACGGAAGCCAGGCATTGATTTGTAAATTATTAATAACAGCGTTCTGTACTGATTCAGTAATCAAGTTAAACAGAGATCTGACATTAACTGATTTGATGCTAATTAAATAACATTCCATGAATGCAAACAGAGTATGAATCAACGTTGAATCTTAAAACGAAACCCTAACCCTAATTGCATTCATAAATCATTTCAGACACAGTATACGATTAACATTCGTCCCAAACAATCAAGCTTTGAATTGACAAGATCGCATCACCATTTCTCTCGCATGGCAAACCAGTAAAGGAATCGATCAATTAGCCGCACAGATCGCTCGACAAAGTATGAAATGGGGGCGAAGGAAGAGATTTATTATTAAATTGTCGATTAATGCCGTTAATATGGAAATAAACTATAGTTTCCATTAATGGAAGAGACATTTACCTTGATTGTCGGCGGTGATGATTGACGGTGGCGATCGGGAATCTGAATCGGTTTCCTTTTACTTTTCTGATTTCGAGATCTGCGCCGTTGCTTTCGCTGAAAGATAAAGGAAGTTATAGTAATATATTAATCTGTTTATATATAGGCTTGGGCTCTATAGTCTGTACGGCCCATGTGCAGAGCAAGCCCAATCAAAAGTTTTGCCCTTGCCTTTTACTTCTGGTGTTTTACGGTGACCCCCAATTCTGTGTCCGTTCATTCACTGAGTTTTATGCTAGTCATCAAATGGGTACATTACTCTAGAGTACGCAAAATTGATACATTTATTGTAGAGAACTAAAAATAATTTTTTCCGTTGCATAAAGTATAGGGTTTGGTTTGGGAGAAATAAATTTTGGGCCCTCATTATACGGTAAAATTGGTCTATAAGGGTAAGGCCGATTTAAATGTCCAAATTTGATTTTGGTGACACGGTTTTAGTTATTCAAAAGTCAAATTTGTTACTTTATTTGTGATTGGTCATATAGTTAGTATAAAAATGTAATTGGACATAATAACATTCCGAAAGTCAAATGTATTTATCAATTTCAACTAAGCAAAACTCAATATCATTGATCTTTAAGATTTGCCATTGAATTTTCTATTAAATTCTCAATAATGTACCTCATTAAATTCTCAATAAAGTACCTCATTAAATCCCTCTTCAACAGTAAAGAGAAAGCGTTGAACCATGACGTTTTTTTTTTTTTTTGAATAAATTCAAGCTTGCATTAACGAGTAAAAGAGAGTATAAGTACAAAAATTCAAAGCCATAGAAGCAAACCCACAGGCGGGATAAAAGAGAAAGTAGCAAAAACGTACAAAGCAAAGTAACAAACCCACAATCGGGTGAAGGCAAACAAGCCACACACGACTAAAATGAGGAAAAACTAGAACTGTCAATCTGCAAGATCTCCCCAAGAATGAGTAGAAGCAATATGCATTGCTGCCATTGCCGCTTCCCGACGTTTACGAGTTGAATCTTATCCGCACCAAGAGGGACCTTGGATGATAGCTCATAGTTGCAGACCGGAGAGTCAGCTTGTTGTGGCGTAGAATGGGAGGATGTTGCTGCATCAACATTAAATGACTCCTTCCTTGGTGAAGCTGTAACCTGATTTGATGTGGCAATGTTCTCGTCCCTAACTTCTTGAGCAATCCCCAAGACATGAATTGCAGCAGAAGAAGGGTTAACAAGTGTTTGAGAGGCCACCGTAGAAGCAGTAGAAGAAGTGTTAACCTTTTCCTTCGTAGTCACTTTTGTGTCCCGAATCCACAGAGAGGCCTTTGTAACATCATTCGGCGAAGGAGAGCTAGAGATGGAAGGATTAGCCATAGTGTGAGAAGCCGCAGAGGGAGTGCCAGACTGATGCAAAGGTTGATCTGGAGAAACTACATTGTCCTCATCCAAAGCAGCAAATCTATTTGTTGCAACAAGAGGAGTTACCACAAGAACAGCCTTGCGACGAGCATTGAACCTTCTATTACCGGCAACTTCCTGTCTAATATTAGCATTCATAGGTACAACAACATGTTCATGATCTGATTGTGCAAGTGTATCAACATGTTCATGCACGACCAGAGGTAAACTCTCTGAGTTCGCCGCATTTGCTGTATGCGATGAAGTAGCCGGCCTGGGTGCCTCATTTGTCTTGGATTTGCTGCATTTGTCTGACATGTGCCCAATAGCAAAGCAATGATTGCAAAAAGCGGGAAGATCTTCATAGAACGTTTCAATCCATATATCTCCAACCGGAGTCTCAAGTTGAACCTTAGCTCCCAAAGGCCTAGATAGATCGATTTCCACAAGCACCTTCACATAATTACCAAAGCAACGATCCAGGGAAGAAGTATCCAGCTTAATTGGCTTTCCAAGTGCAGATGCAATGCCCATAATGATAGAGCTATGGTAATGCTCATAGTGTAAACCATACAAACGTACCCAGACACGCACAAGAGTAGATGCAGTTTTGTCGGGAGTAAAATTTGGAACCCAAGACTGCAGATAAAGATTTCCAGGGGTAAGCTTCCAAAGGTTGGAGCGAATAATTTCATCCGTCGTGGTGGTGGAGTAGAATTGAAAAACAAAATATCCCAGTCCAATTGAAAGCATCGACCAGGCATCCGTATTCCAAAGCTTTTGCAATGCTTCACGAAGATCATGAAATCTCCATGGGGACGAACCCTTGGGCAGAATCAATCGTCCAATAAGCGATGAAGAAGAGCAATGGGAAACTTGTTCAGAGTAGAAATCATCAACAAGTTGAATGGAGAGAAACGTACCTTTACGCACCGGCTCAAGTGCGGGGCCTTGGAGAACCCACAATGGCCGACTCGGAACTTTTTTAGTGATCGGGAGTGCAGGCTGCCTTGGAGCAGCTCCCTGATTGAGCAATACATCCCTTGCCGTGCGTGGAATAGATGAAAGAGTATCACATGAAGATGCACCCGAAGGAATAAAGCCCTTGGAAGAGCTGCAGAAATCAGAAATCTCCGGGAAGAGGATAAACTCGACCATGGCGTCGAGATCCTAAGTTAGAGCAGAGATCGGCAACCCATAAAACGCGCGTCCGGTGTCCGATTGGGGTGATTCCAAATCTCAGAGCTTCGTCTTGAAGAGGGGAAGAAGAGAAACCGACGCGTGGCTTAAACGGAGAAGACACCATAGACTGGTGGCCAATCCTGTGAGATAGCGGCAGAAACTTTCAGATCCTAAAATTTTGGTCTTGAAAAAAATGAATCTAAAACTTGAAAAGGGCAAAAAAAGGCCTTCTAAAGTAGTGGCTCAGTGGCTCGTCTGGGTCCGCCAGTGCTTCTATCTGACTTATACTGATAACATTAAGAGCTACATGTATCTCGTCTCATTCTTGGTTGGTGTACATGAAAAAAGCCTGTAATTGACAAAGGTCATCTTCAAACTTCTCTATCATATATGGTGACACTCGAGTAATGAGGTTGCCTTCTGTATGACACAATGACTTATACTGACAACATCAAGAGCCACATATATCTCTTCTGATCATTCTTGGTTGCGTACATGAGAAAAGCCTGTAATTGACAAAGGTCATCTTCTAACTTCTTTATCATGGTAACACTCGAGTAATGAGGTGGACGACTGCATGAGAGGTTGCCTGCAATGTCCACCGAATAGAAACTTTTATGCGTTCATAGTACATAAAAATGGGGGCTTTTACAGTAACCACCCCTATTAGATACCCCAGTTTCATATCAATCCAAGTTCGATTAACAATTACGTTTAAGTCCAAAATCACTAAAAAAAATATTGACCAGCTTAACGTGTATTGTTTATTTCGTTTAGCCAAACATGGCCTAAACACTATTTTATTTTCTTTTATCTTTTATTACACTAAGCTTAACCCCGATGGGCGGCTCCACCCAAATCCAGTTGGATTTGGTCGACTTGAAGTTGTAAACAAATAACGTCGGAGCTAGTAAACAACTCCGATCGGGAGCTGTTAACAGCATGCTCCGATTGGGAGCTGTTAACTTCTCCGGTTGAAGCTGTTAACAGCTCCTAGTTGGAACTTAAACAACTACGGTCGAAATTGTTGGGCAAATAACATCTACACCCCCTCTTAATTTTTTTAATTACATTTTTATACCTATTAATTTTAAGTTTTCATCCACACCCCCTATAAGATAAATCTAATTACATCCAACCCCACGATTTTGACTTTAGACGAATTAAATTCAGGAAAGTACCATTTTGCCCACATAAGCCTAGTGGTTACAATGAACCGACTTTCCTTACCGAAAGGTCATGCATGCACTTATTTGGTCATTAACGATCATGCATGCACTTATTTCATTTAAAAAATGTTGACAAACTTTCAGCATGCTGAAATGAAATAAACTTTCTACACACATACAAGTGATACAACAACTCTACCGAAGCCGTTCCACGAAGAGTTGGACTGTCACACTCCCAAAGTACGTTGATTTAATCAAACTCAAGCACCCAATCAAGCTTCCCGTGAGGCCGTGATGTTCAATTGTCCAAGAAAACATTTGTTCAGAACCAAAAATCCAAAATGATAGTACAAACCAGAAAGAATTGCTTACGAAAAATAAAATGCACGCCAACTGTTCGACGAAATGGGTGAGAAATGACCATAGAAGAAAATTGGTCGAGAAAATCGAAAGTAATACCACTAGCGAATTTGCAGAGGATATGCACGCCAACTAACAACATGGAAGAAAATTGGCCGAGACAATTGAAAGTAAATTAACCAGCGGATTTTTTACAAATATACACGCCAAGTGTTCGACGAAACTGGTTGAGAGAAATGGGCAAGGTACGGTGGTCGCATTCCTGCTATGTTGGAGGCACTGGAGACAATCACTGATATAAGGCTCTTAAGCAATGTGAAACGAGCTTGAGCAAAAAGGAACGCGGAGCATTCTTTTGAAGGAGCGGCTATGGTGGGAACGGGCGGTGGAGATTTTTGAGTGGTTCGAGAGTAAGCGGTGCTACGAGCTCAATGTGATTCACTACAATAGAATGATTGAGGTTCTAGGGAGGGGAAGGTGGTGGTGTGAACTCGAGAGTTTGTTGGGTGAGATGGGAAAGAAGGGGATTGAGCCTATAAACTCAACTTATGGGACTTTGATTGATGTTTATAGCAAATGTGGACTGAAGGATAAAGCACTGCAGTGGCTGGAGTTGATGAAGGAGCGGAAAATGGAGCATGATGAGGTTACCATGTTGACTGTTGTACAAATGTATATAAGGCGGGGGATTGTAAATCAGCCGAAGAGGTTTTTGAAAAATGGTCATGTCGTAAAGTTATAAGTAGTAGGAGAATGCCAGGGATTAAAGAGGTTGTTCCTTGTGAGTCCGTTTTGAGTGCACACACGTACAATACCTTGATAGATACCTATGGAAAAGGTGAAAAGCTCTGAGAGGCAATTGAGACTTTTCAAAACATGCTCAAGCTAGAGAGGTGTAATGCCGAATACTGTGACTTCCAATTCTTTGTTACACATGTATGGAAATAGTGGACAGCTAGGTGAAAAGTGTTGGTTTCTTTGAGAAAATCAATCTGGAACCTTTCTGGAAAATTGATCGAGCGCTGATGTTGCTCAATGGTGTGTAGTCCAGAGAAAGTATAGCGACATAAACCGACGCCATCTATGGTCTCTTGTTGAAGGTTTTCTTCACAGAATACAAGATGCGTATATCATGCATGTAAGATGTACTGCTGCAAAAGGATGAGAGATTGGATTGAATATATTTCTCTGATTCACAATTTCCACAAAAACAAGCCAGAGTTGAATATAATTAGTACTGATATAGACTAATAGACATATGGTGGAAATGGTAAGTACCTAAACACACAAGTGTTGCTTTAACAAATAAAAAACCTTTGTCATTATATCATGTAATTAAACATAGAAAGTCATCAGTTCTGATGTGCAACATAACATAGATGCAGAATACATTTGACGGGATCAAAACAACACTACAGATCATAGAATTGAAAATGCAGCAGCTCATTTTCGTATGAGAACTTATCGTTGATTTAATAACAGAATGCTAAGCTGTCAATGCTTAAAGCCATCTATGGATATGTGCTATGTTGGACTTAGTATGATTGACGGATTCTCTGTACTCTATAGTTACGTAACCAGTTCTTTTGTGACTTTATGCCAATTAAAAAAGTTTGAGAAACTTAAGCCATGTGAGCTGCGGTGGGAGCTAGCCCGGTCTAGGCAGGTGAAGACATGTTGTGTAGTGTGTACAACCTTCACGATATGGAAGGACTAGTGCGGCTCTCTGTGTGATCCTTCAAGGACTAGTGAGACTTGGTTGGATTGGATCAGTCCTTTGTCGACCCTATACAGTCCAACTCCCGACCCACCATGTCCAGGTCGGCAAACATCACGTTTTAGTTCGCAGAGTGTGCTTAAATTGTTTACTTTGTAAGTATTTGTTTACACGAGTCTATGTTGCGGGCTCTCTGTATGTGAAGTGCCAAGTACAAATTAAATAGAGAAAATTACATTTTAGGGTATCAATTAAATATTTCCTCAACAATTTGAATAAGCTCATATATAAAAAAAATGCAGAATAAGAGTAATTAATTAAATGGCTGCCCAACATAAAGATACATTGTCTGCACTCACTATGGGGCAAGGTAGAGTTAAGGTGACACTTTCATCTTCCAAGTCGTAAATGTAGAGGTTCCTATTCCCAATCCTGTT
>JAQRGC012278782.1:0-11964 GCA_028659135.1 Plantago lanceolata
GATAGAAAAAGTGAAAACACGTAGTTGAATGTATGTCTGTGTGTTTTCTGAAGTTGTATCGTGTTTATAAAGTATCATAAAAAAAACCCGGTTCTTACTAAACCAGCCAATGTAGTTAGAAACCACCAAAACCAGAAACCAAACCACTAAAAAGCTGACTTTCCTAATACATTAGGAAAGTCACTTTCCTAATGTATTAGGAAAGTCAATCACCATAGGAGCTGTTGATTTTTATCCGGTTTCTTGCTCCATTCGAACTCGAGCTCAATTTTACACTTCATCTGACGAGTTGTGAGTTGTGACTAATTTGATAAGACTCATTAAGGCTCTGTTCTTTTCGTCTGAACAGAACTGAACAGAATTGAACTGAACAGAACAAAACTGAAGAGAACTGAAGAGAACTAAAGTGCAGTACAAATTATAACTAAGCAAGACTGAACATAACTGAACTGAACAGAACTGAAAATAATGAGTTTTCAGATGAAAAGAACAGAGCCTAAATCCTTTTCTTTTCCGTCTTCTTTCCATTTTGTTTTGCGTGCCAAAATTTGTACTTCTTACCTGAGAGTCGACCACTCCGTCTCATTTAAAGTTCGGAATACGCTCTATTAACAATTATAGTTGCCTTCTCTTTAAAAAAATGGAGGATATTAGGATTGGGGCCATGGAGCCAATACTTTGTCATTATAATCAACTCAAAGATCAAGCAGTTCCAAACGGAATTGATTCAAATTTTAACATAATTGTGATGTGAAGTTGAAATCCAGAGGTCAACATATAATCAAACAACAAAATTCTGCAACAACGAATTGCATTCCATCAAAAAGATAACGATGTTGCTATGAATATACATTACATTACCTCAAGAACGAGTCCCAAAATTCCAATCGCGTATACATACTCTAATTTCACAACATGAAAAAATTGACAACTATACGCAGCTCAATAGAGTATCACAAAATTTGCCAAACTCAATGTTGTATGAAACTCGCGTTACATTTCTGTCCAGTTTAAAACCAACAACCTGCAGCAGTAAAATTGAACCGTGTGCATGAGCTCTAGAATAGAGCATACAGCCATCAAAATCTTGCAACATCATGTTTGCCGTCCGTGTAGAGGAAATGTGAAGGGATCCAAAGAACATTCACTTAATCAGGGGACTCAAGCCATCGCCTTCCCAGCCCAGTTTGAGCATTTGATCAACGACTTTTAAGCTCAACTGCAAGAGAATAAGATGGTATAGACTTGCTTAGATGTAAAAATTATTAGACGGGAATTTTTCTACATCGTAAAAACAGACTGATGAAAGTACAACTTACAGCAGGATCTGTGTATATTATCAACTGTTTATCCATTGTTGACACCAAAAGGTTTGTGTTATCCTTGTTCAAGGCAATAGTAGTAATATTTTGCCCTTCCGCAAGTTTCAGTGTCTGAAAGACCTGCAAGAATGACCAGCCATTGTTTGATCATAAGATTCATAATGAGGGCAGAAAATTAAATAAACAATTGCCCCTGATAACGTATGTAAGAAGAACTGAAATCAGAAGTAGGTTATTAACTGGACACGCATTACACAGTTTCTGTACCTTCAGGGTGTAGAGATCAAAGAAGCAGATAGATGGTAATGGCAAATCCAGTCGATTTCCTTCATTCAATTCAGTATTTTCACCACCAGATCCGCCATCATTATCCGAAGATGGATTTAGACCAACCAAAGCACTCAATCCATCCGCAGACACTTCTATGCAACTAACGCTAGATGAGAGTGGGAGTCGTGTCACAGCAATTAGATTTCCATTTAGAGTGTAAGTGCTCAAGGTACAACGAGATCTGTTCCAAGCCACTATGATTCCATCAGATGACAGGCGAACACAATGAGCTTCCACAGATGCGAGCCTTTTAATTAACCGCCCCCGTCTTAACGAATGAAGCAAAACATCTGAAGAACTCGAGCATGAAGCAACAATTCCAAGATCCGAACTGACATCACAGCATGTGATTTCTCTCAAATGCCCGCGAAGGACATGCATAGGACCCTCGATCCGGCACCCTTTGCTCTTATCAGGCACTGCACCACCGCGTGGAGATGCAGGGGTGCTTGGATTAGGAGAAGATCCTCGTGAATTGCCAGAATTCGAAATAGATGCTCGGTGTATTCTCCAGAGTAGAACTGTTGCATCATGAGATCCAGTCACAAGATAATTGCTATCATGAGATAAAGCTAGGCATGTCACAGGAGCGCAATGGCCCCTAGCTATTTCCAATGTTTTCGCTCCATCAGCTGATATTAGTCTTACACTGTTGTCCACATGCCCCCCTGAGATAGAAGACCAATAGAACAAAATAAATTACATCATAAGAATGTTGGAAATACTACACACGATTAAATTAGTAACAAGAAGAAGAATCAAATGCATCAAATACTGTAATTTTTTTCACTATTATATACTAATAGTCAAAGTTGGAGTGCAGGCAATTCACATACTGTGGCAAACAAAAGTGAAATTCCAGATGAAATTCCGAATGGAAGGCATTTTTTTACCCAAACCTGCTCTGTGCAGCAGAAATATAGTATACACATGAAATTTTATATTACTACAACTCTTTAAAATGATGTGGATGTGCAAGGACTTGGTGAGACAGAGACCAGGCAATATTATGATCCTTTTACAACTCTATTACATGAGCACAAGGTAATATATGGGAATTTCAAGTATTCCACTATCAGTACAATTTTAAATACCTAAACACTCAATCTTGTTCCTAACATAAAGGTGTGAGAAGGTAATTCAAAAAGGTTTTACTGGACGAGGTGTAATTGACCTTGTGGCTGTGCCAGCAGAAGTTGCATTAGATACATTCACATGCACTTTTCCAAGTGATGTGGATGAATGTCTGCCACAAGGTCCAAGGATGAACAATTAGGTAGTATTTTTCCTTCTTAGGCACAGTATGAACAATATAAATCATATCAGCATGCCTTCAGAAACTGGATCACCCCTTCCTAAAAACTTTTAGGTTCCGGTCTAATAAGAAGACTGGGAAAGAAAGCCCAACAGATGAAGTACTATATACACAAAGTACACAAGTCAAATAAACCTCAAGATATGCATAACAGGGTACACAGAAAAATTATCTCTTCTTTCCAGCAAGATGCCCCAGACCAGTGAAATATTTGATAGATGTCCGTTTATACATTAATGGATGATAAGAAAGTGGAACATCAGGATCTATTCACTGAAATAGGGAAATATTTACCACATAGATTTCTAAAAGTGCCAGCATAGTTTGAAAACCATTATCCTCACCAGTGATAATTTCTTTGTCACAGGTGATTGATACTATCCTGGACGTTCGCAATCCAGGAGCTGGGAAAGCGAGTGCCTGTGGAAAATGCCACTCTTCTGGTCCTGTTCCAGTTGGACCTTTAAACATTCGCATAAAAGCTCCACCAGCAGCACCTGAATCAGGCTTGCCATGCTCAAAAAGAAAAGGTGTTCCCTGACCATCAGGTGTGTTGGGTTGCCACTTATGTTGAGCAACATGTGCCGCTGGAGCGTTTATATCAACAATTACCAAAGAATCTGAAGATGCATGAATGGCTGTTGCAGGAAGATTGCAGCGTTCAGGATGAGGAACAACATATGGCTTAACCTGTCTGGGGTTCCGGAAAATTGTCTATAAATATCAAAGAGAAAAAGGGTCAAGGACAGGAAAAGAAAGAAAAGGTTAAATAACTAATGGTTTCCTACATTTTGAACTTTCAGTATACTCACTTCAATGTTGAAAGAAGTAGAAAGAGAGCATAATCTACATGGAAAAGCAGGAAAAGAAAAGAAGTAAAAAATTACCCACACTTCAAGGGAAAGCCTACATGCATTTCCAAATAAGCACCGACCAATGTCAGAAAAGGAAAAGAAACACTCAAAATTATTTCAAGGCATTGCCTCCGGTCAATGGCCACTTTAACAAGTTCTCTAGAATGAAAAAGTGAAAAGGATACTGATAATTCAATATAGCATCAACATAGTTAAGATACATTAACAATATTTACATAAAATACCATAGTAAATATTATAGTTTCGCCTATCTCTTGCTGATGGTCACATCATTTATACAAAATATATGATCTTAATCATTGCATGTGCAGGACATAAAAAGATACATTCGAAGTTGACACTGAAACATAAAATAAAGGGGAAAAAAACTACCTGCACGTGAAGGACATCTGCAAGCGGCATCCTTTTCATATGAGGCACGGTTAAAAGTTGTGATGGGGTTTGGCCAAAATAAGCAATCTGATCTTGGGTAGATTGCTGTTGTACCTGTACAAGTTCGAAACTTATAAGTATATACAACACAGCTAAATTAAGATATGTAAAATAACTAAAACACTAACTCACTGGATCTGATATTTTATCAATATCTACAGTCCCTTCATAGGTGATGTAAAAGAAAACATTATCTGCCCGAATAGCTTCTTTTCCACGTTGCTTGTACCTATATATTGTAATTCAGGTCGAAGGTTCAGAAGATATAATCTAGAAACAACTTACTCCAGTTCTGATTACTAAAAGTGTGAGCAAAATCTGAAGTAGTACTTTAACACGATAGAGATTTATGATAAGAAGAAATGAAGAAGTAAAAGAGTTGTACCCGAATATGAGATCAACCCATTCATGCAAATGAGCTGAAACGTGCTCACTCTCAAGTGCCATCCTATGCTTATGAATAAAATCGACTGGGTTTTCAGCCCAAGAAGGAAGCCGGACTGAATCTAAAAGTTCAGAAAACAATGTCACAATAACATAAAGTCAAAACAGGGTATACATTATTGGTTCATAATTAACTTTAATTCATGTTCTAGAGAGAATGCAATAGATACACGTACCAAGCTTTTCTCCTAGTTGTGTAGTACCATAGTCTATTGAGTTTTTGTTGGTTAAAACCTCTGGGAGATAGAATAACTCAGGAACCTGACATACAAAGATGGAGAAAATGTTATATCGAATATGTAGAATAAATATGCATCCTGTAAGACAGGCAGCAAAAGACACTGGGTGCAAGTGTTAGCAGACTAACAGCATAAAATAACCAAGAAACTGAAACTTGCAGACAAAATTGAGTCATGAGGGAAAATGAGTAATTATATTTTTAAAAAAAAAATCAACTATATTATACAGATGCATACCAGTTCCTTAACATCACTCATTTCCTCGAGAACTCCACTCCAAGTTGCAGCAATGTCTGAGAACATTCTGTCAGCATGATCAAACTTGCCACCTTGAAGTTGGATGGACAGAGTGGTGAAAGGTTCTACTCTCATGAGATAATACAGCACCTATTACATAAGACAGAAAGGGCAAGAATAAGGCACTTCCATGCTAGCAGTTGTATCAAGCTCACCAGGGAATATGGCATTGACTGGCAAAACAAGTCTGATATGATGAATTACTTGTTATTTAAAACCTTCAAGTTGTAAAATGGGTAGGAATTTATTCTCTCAGTCTCTCTCCCTCCCTCCATCTATCGCTCACACACACATTTATTAGAGTGGTAAGGAAATTAATCAATTAGTATATTGTTTCTCCTTCCCCAAGATAGAAAAGACCTACAGAGAGGAGAGTTTGAAGAGATCATTGTCAATAAAAGGTTCAAGCAATCATTTCACGGGTGTATTTATGTTGGGTATCTGTGACCCTACTATAAAAAATCCATCATAATTTCAATAATCTCTCTCACTACATATTTTTTGTTACTTGCCAAAGTTCCAACATATTCAACTTCAGTGGATTTGAATAATTAAGTTTCCCTCATAGCAGTCTTCCTAGTTTAGTTTCAATTTCAAATGCTGTGAGACATCTACCACGTGATGGCCAATATATATCCTACTTTTTTCAGACCACATAGAGACACACAGTAGATACGAGTGTTCACTAGCCCATTAGTGCATACTACTTGTATTGTCATACTTAGATCTCAGAACCAAATATGATAAAACACAACTCCAGAGAAGATTCCTGGTGGTTCCAAGATGGAAAAATGTAGTACATTAACTGTGACTCAGACACTCAGTTATGTATTGGATGGACAAAAGGATAGATGTGTTTAACATACTGAAATATAAATTCAAAATGGGCCCCAAGGTATCCATCCATAGCAGCTGTGTATTTATATTAATAGAAGAACAGAACATGAAAAGAAAACCTACTATTCCAGCTGTTGAATAATGTGAACCATAGTGGAACTTTGGGATGAGAGGGTCATCAAAACTGGAGTATCTTTCCCTGAATTTTTGCAGTCTATCAGCATTCAAAGCTCCAACCGGCTGCAATACATACCCAGATGTCAGATGATAACTGAAACAATTACATCATGTTTAGACGTGAAAAAGAGAATAAATGTGTAGTGTGCCAACATTTTAATTTATACTTCAGGGGAAGAGAGGTGCACGTACAAATTGACAGATTTGGGCATCAAATTATATTTCACTTACAAAAGAATGAACATATTGTGAACAAAGAGAGTCAAGTCAATCGCATCAATAAATACATCCAGACAATGTAGATAATAATTTGCAAATCAAATTTTAAACAGAAACCACCTTTGAAAGATCTCGATACGATGATGGGTTTGAAAGATCCAAACTTTGCGAGCTATAGTCAGAAAGGATCCATGGAAATACAGGATACTGTACATACATTTAGAATCAAGATTAAATAAACAATAATATAAAGTTTACATATTGAATATTTTAGGTAAACAATTACATGCCTGTGTAATGTCATTATAACTACGTCCAGCCAATGTATTAAGCTGCATCAAATACTCGAAGTTGCTGATCTGTAATAAATTAAGAATTCAGTATCTATTTTGTTAAATATTTATCTATGGAGAAAAAAATAACAATTCATGAAAATGAAGAGAAAAAATGATTGAATTGCGCCAAGATTTACTCTGCAAATGTACCTCCCACCTAGACCAACGTTCCATAAGTTGAGTTCGTTGCAGAAGTTGCTCGGGCCTCTTCAAGAAAAGGGGAGAAATTGTAAGTTTGTTAAATATTTGAATAGAAGTGTTAAAAATATTAAATGACATGAGCATATTTTAATTCTGAAAACATCATGATCCAAGTTGCATATCATCCCTACACCCAAGATTAATATTATTTAATGCAACTTAATATGTGTTTAATCTCAGTGGAGAAGATAATTTGATATGTTTCATGCCTGTCTAGGTGCCACACAAAACGTAACAAGGTTAGTTTATACCTGGGTTGCAAGGTAGATATTGTTCAAATGTGGAGGCCTAGCTTGAACAATAGCTCGATATGCATTCCGGCGTCCTTCAGTATTCTAAATCAGAACAGCCAAAGAGCAGAATAAATGGCAAACAAAGTCAAATCAAACTCAAATCTAAGAAGTTGAAAACACTTTGAAGTAGACGCACCCCAAAATCAAAGAAGAAGTTCGACCGGTCAACCATGAACAACTCCAGAGCACTTCTTCTCAAAAGATATCTGCAAAGAAATCACTCACTTTACACATTGCATTGAAATATATATGCTAAAAGAATCAGGCTAGACAAGAGAAGAACACTAAACAATTTGGCCGGATCTACACTTACTACAAGTGGCCATTAGAATTTGACCAACATTACAAGCAGGCAATAACAAGCATTAGAAGAAGAATAAAAATGCCAATTCAGTTACGATGTGGAAAATAGTACATTTCCTCAGGTTCAAAGGCAGTGAACGTATTTGAACCCTTCAGACCCCTAAAAGAAACTAGCAGGAAAAGGTCGAGAAGAAAATGACATATTTATAATACCACCTTCTGCTGTACACTTGGTGAAGCGATGATATCAACCAGCTCTGATCCTTTTCTCGAACTCCGCTTTTGTAGTCCAAAACATCTCCTGTAGCACTGGTATCACTGTGATCGACAATGAAATTGATTCTTCTAGTCGTTATCTGACAAAATTTTAAAAATCCACACTCAGTATTTCTAGGAAATGAATCTTATTCAGTTGAATTTTGCAGATGGTATCAATCATAAATGCTGTTATAGTATCCTCCCGCCAAATTTTACATTCTTTTCATTTCTTCTATGCTTTCTGTATTCGTTTATTTCCATGTTTCTTTTTCTTTCTGGTTTCCTTCAGAAGACTGTTAACACTTAACACAATGAAAAATGTATTACCATTGTCAAATGTTTAAGTAGTTTTTTCGTGTTGTTACTTTGCAGTTTCAATGAGGCTGCAGCAAGTAACCCTTTGCCTCCCATTAATAATTTATCATATTAACTTTTAATAAAAAAATGTTTAAGTATGACTAGAGCCCATAAATGAACGAGTGAGAGAGGATTAGTTTCAACCCTTGAGAAAGTCACTTACTTTCTTATCTTAATAAAGACTGTAAACTTTAGGCTTGAAGTATTCCAACAAATGCACTCGATAATGACAAGATATCAGTTTTGCATACTCGAACAGCAGACAGTTATAGTCGATAAAGCATATCTTAATTAAGATATGTAAGACTTACTTGAAAAGTTCCTCTTAGAACCTTTAATGGGCGAACCATTGATGATGATAGCTCAAGAACTATCCGTTCGTCAGACTCCCCCGGTACATAACCAGGCGCAAGAGCTGATGGCATCTGTGTCGAACCTAGGTCATCAGTAACCAGGGGATCTCTGGACTCTCCAGATGTCAGAGGTTGCTCAACAGATCCAGAGGGTGTCACCTGAATATTGTCATGCTGTTCGCCATTTGGGCTACCATCCAAGTATGAAGCATCATGCTCATCCTCATTCCCTACCTTGATTGAGAGGGCTTCTGCAGCTATCGCAGAGGCCTCAGATGGACTTACAACATTATGTTTCTCATGCTTCTGCTCCATATGTTCATCATAGTTGGCAGCAGAACCAACGTGGTTTGAACCTTGGTAGTTCCGACGCAAAATTCTCCTCATTCTAGAAGAACTTTCCATGAAATCTAGCTTCCAGAAAATCTAACACAGCCAAGGTTCACAATGTGAGAAATTCAACACTGAAACCTTTACAACGGAAAAAGAGAGAGAGCTTAGTAATCAGAAAATACCTGTCTATCGCTGTATAAATCAGCACGGAAAGGGCCAAATAGGCATCTCATCTCCACCAAGCAGTGAATCAGCTTGCGCCATTCACGAATTCCAGTGGATAACTGATGCTGGGTTAATGTATCAACTTGAGATCTCCTGTCAACCTATAATTGAAATATAGACTTCAGGTAGTTGCAGTATGTTTGTCATAATAATCATTAGAAACCAGTTAAGGAACAAATACAATACCTCAGATCGTTGCATGTTTCTAGCTAAAGCTAAACTTCCAACAAGGACTGCAATGTACTTGTAGGAAACGGCATTGAAGTCCTTTCCGTACACAGATTTTGAATCCACAGACTGTAAGCATTCAGTCCAGGCCGTCGCCATGGCTTCGGAAACATTCCATCTCTTTACACGCCCCATATCACTTTGGCTCCTTCGCTGAGCAGATGTAGCCATTGCCACGGCACTAAGACCTCTTCCTGAGCCAATCTTCGCATTTCGCTCAAGGTCTCTTGCTGCAGCCAAAGCAGCAGCTTTTGCAGCAGCTTTATCCTTGGGAGCCGGAGATTTGCTAGGTGCTTCCAAGGATTGCTGAAAGCTTGAAAATGTATGAAGCTTAGCTGCTGGTTTTCGCTCAAGCAATGACGAGTCACGGCGGAGTTGTGAGTTATTACGAGGGGCAGTTGTTTCTCCACCAACGGCACCAGCAGCGATCATTGCTAATGCCATAGCGGCAGGAGGTGAGGCAAAAGAAGCGGCCCAGCTGGGTGATATCATAGCAACAGCAGCCTAAAATCAAGCAGTATTATTATTCACATATGAATCAGAGCAAAATAAAATGCCATTAAGAAGTACAGAGTGCATGGAAATAATTTGAAATTTAAGACCTAGAGTTGAGAGCATTAGCTCAAACTTAAATTGTAAAACTTCCAAAATATCTTCTCAACGTTCATATATATGAGTTGTTCCACATTAATCTAATAGAAAAGATAGGTTCTGCGGTCAAGAATGGTCCTTGATAGAGCAAAATAGTGGAAAATAATTAGTACTACTTCAAGAATAGTTTAAATAAAATTGTTTAAAAGACAATGAGCAATATGAAGACAACGTCATAGGTTGAAGGAAATTATTTTTAGGAAGATCCACAATGATACATAAAATGGGAACGAACAAGCTTATCAGGTATAGGGATATAGTTCACTTTTTTAAACAATGATAATGGTGTATGAAGTTTAATTGGAATTTGGTTGTTGCACACATGCAGCAGAGACAGACAAGTTTGACAGCACATTCAATTTTTTGGTCTTTGGGAGTTTCAGATTCGAGACAAAAAAAAACATGTATTTTGATAGACATAAATGCATTTGGACAACTCACCTCAACAGGCAAAGCATCAGCAGCCAGGGCACGGTCATCAACAACAAGGGGGTTTATACCATCTGCAGTGGCGAGTTCATGAATGCCCGCTAAAAGAGGGCGCCACCTCCTCAAAACAGCAACATATGGAGGTATGATAGCCTCCAGATAATGTTTGCGTAGGGCATTTTTGTCCTTGTCAATGGCATGCCATACCTGCCACGTTGACAAATTGCTATGAGAAGGTTACATGGAATAACTAGAGTAGCATGCACCCAAAAAAACTTTATTAATGGGTGCAAGAATACGTGAAATATAGCAGTCATCAAAAGCAGCTCATATTAGCAAAACAACTGACCTCAGAATATAGTACACATGACGCAACCAAGACTCGCTGCCTTTTAGTCTCGGTAATTGGCGTGTTCAAGATAGGAGACAATACACTGTATATGATCATCTGTGAGTCAGAATCATACTTGAAAGCAACTAAAGGTACAAAACAACTTTCCTGGACTAACAGAATGCAACTCATAGGACAAAAAAGAAAATAGAAAACCCCCTCCACACAGCACCAACTTCCCCTGGTGTTACTTTAATCATCATTAGTTAGTAGATTAAGTGTAAAGATACACCAGTTATGAAGTTGACATTTCTTGTAATTTACGAAAGGAACATAAGCTTATAGATCTCATGCATACTGCATAGTTACTACAGACAAGCATGTAGATTAATATGGTTAACATGGACCATACCTCCAAAGCAGCGACGACTTTGGCTTTCTAGTTGACATTCTGGTAGTTGTGTCAAAAGATCCACTTCTGTTATGCCGATGGAAACCTTCCAGAGACCCATCCTCCATATTCACATGCCTTGTGAGCATACAGTCTTGACCATCATCATCCTCCCGCAATGAAACTAGTACCATCCGGAGCATGCACATGAATGGCTGGTCACTGTCCAACAACTGATAAAGTGCTGACACGCCTCCCATTCCTGTACCAGATCCTCCACCAATACCAAGACCACCACCAAGCCCAGATTCATCTAATAGCAAAGCTTGAAGCATTCCTACAGACTTCTTTATTAAAGGAAGCTCAATCCAGTTTCCTTCAGTATCCTTCTCCAAAGCAGCTTTCCAGGACTCCCAACCACTGCCGCCTCCACCAAAGATTGGTGGCTCTGGAGAGAGACCGACACCATACCACAGTCGGCTTCTGTATTTCCATCCTTCTGCTAAATCTACGACACAACTTCCATATGACACAAAGGCAGAAGAGACTGATTCATAAGGTTCTGCAGCAGCCGCAGCAGTCAGTCGTTCCATTACTGCTGCAGAAATCTGCCCATTTGCATCAGCCATGGAAGCAAGAACCTAATTCAAGTGAAGATAGGTTTAGCGCTCTCAGGAGCAAACTCAAGCATACAAATATTAAAAATTGAGGTGAAGCCTCCTAAATAAGCAGAATATAAGATTTGTTTAAAGTAACTGCACATCAGGAACGTCATACAACATAAAGCCA
>JAQRGC012279440.1:0-10854 GCA_028659135.1 Plantago lanceolata
TAATATAAGTTCAAATATTATTTTTTCGATACGATTTAGGATTAATTTGGAGTCAAACGGGGACTAAAAAAAGTCAACATATCAAATAGACAACTTGTAGAGGGACGGAGGAAATAGTATCTTATTGTGTCTCCCGCTAACGTACGTCTCGCAAGAGACGGACTCTTAATACTTTTAAAAAATTGTTTCTTGGTAATATAAAAGAATTAAAATAAGGTGAAACAAGCAAAAAGAATGTCTTTTACATCCATACAATTTGTTGAAAATAGTTTCATTTTGGAAAATATAAAACATGAGGATGACAATTTTAATACTCATATGAGCTAGCATTGAATTGAATGTGTCAAAATTGTCACGGTCACCAAATATTAAGCTAGATATGCAACAAGGGACGGTAAAACGACAGAAGAGAATGTCGTTTTTATGAGGGACGTGGCGTCCTTATCCTACTACTCTAGCTAAGGGTTCAAATTCCCCCACCAAGTTGCGTCCCTTGAATTGACTAGAGATACCATTTCTGCCCAATGAATCTTCTTAGATTTCAATGTTTCCAAGCCTCCAAATTACTGATATCATATCACTGTTGAATTTATTAGAGAGGAAATTCCTGTTCATATTCTTGCAACAGTTTTGTTAGCTTACTAGAAAAGATTGCTATGCTATTTAATTTGAGGGCTACGAATTTAAGACCGCAAATCAACTGTTCATCCTAATAAATCTAATATGAATAGCGCCGCACGCTACACATGCGAAGCGTTTTCCTTATGTGTGTGTTTTTTTATCTGTGTCTAGTTTAGCGTTTTACCCAAATTATGAATCGCATGTCAAGAAAATGAGTAAAAATACTTGGGCGTTGATACATCCATAGCAATAAAGTTACTAACAGAGCAAATGCTTTCCATTTTGATTAAGAAGATTAAATAGCACATTTTATTCCATAAGTGAAATTAATTATTTATGGCAATCACTATCTTTCCTGAAAAACTTCCAAGTGCGTGCTCCTCGTCATCATCAAATGTAAGGGAGAGAAACATAGTTTTTTTTTTTTGAATAAAAGTACTAACATAGATCAAAAGAGTACGTGTCTAGGCATGATACGAGGTCATGCTTCGACGAGGTCTTTAGCAATTACATCAACAAACCAAGTTGGACAAAAGTTCCAAACTTGCAAGAAATTCCTAGGTGATACATCATTCGGGGAGGGTGAATAATCTAAATTACTTGGACAAAGTAAAAAGTTGCTTCCTCGCTTTGCCAAGAAATCCGCAGCTTGATTTGCCTCCCGGAATACAAAAGATACTTCAATGGATTCGAACTTCAGCAACTGATTCCTAATTTCCTTGAGCATGTCCTTGTGCTTGACTGCCTCCTGCCTGGATCTGTTAACACATTCCACCACATATAATGAATCAGATTGGATAATAAGATGTGGGAACTTGTTTTTCACAGCTATGTTCAGTCCAGTTTTAAGTGCTAAAAATTCAGCAGTATTGTTGTCACATCTCCCTGCATAACCTGCTGCAGCAATGATACATTCGCCGGATTCATTTCTAAATACACACCCAATGCCAGCATCTCCAGTATTTCCAAGGGAGGAGCCATCAGTGTTTAGTGTGATTACATTTTGTGGAGGGGGGTTCCATTTGCAAATTATTAATTCCTCAGTTTTTTGTTTTCTGTTGTATTTTATTTTTAAGGTCTCCTCAAGTTTGAGCAGTTTTTGGTTGAGTTGGTAAAAGTTAAAAGCTGTTTTTTCAAATAGCCATTTGTTCCTGCTGGTCCAAATGATCCAACAGAGGTGGACAAGCTTGAGGGTGTTTTTATTATTGCCAGTAGAGCTGAACACCACTTGAGCAATGTCCACACTTGGGTTAAGCCATTGCCTAGGCAGGTGCGCTATTCTAAAATCTTCAAACGTTGAGCAATTGAGAAACAGGTGGTTTTGAGTTTCTTCCTCCGAGTTACAGAGTCTGCAAATGGCATTATCAACTACTCATTTTTTCAGCAGGTTGGCACAGGTAGGGAGTTTGTCAAGAAGCAGAGTCCAAAGGAAGAATCTTATTCTTGGAAGGGTTTCTAATTTCCAGATTTTTGACCATGGCCTCTGAACATCCATGGGGGAGTCTAGAATGAGTTTGTTGTATGCAGATTTTAGAGAGAAGGCTCCATTTGAAGTGAGGGGCCAGATAGCTTCATCATTGTCCTGGTAGTTACAGAGGGGAATTGCTAAGATTTCAAGGACATTGTCTTCCGGCAAAACAGAGAGGAGTTTTCCTAAGTTCCATTCATTGTTTATAGTGTAAAGGTTCACTGTTTCACCAATGTCCACATTTTTGGTGCTATACTGGATTAGTCTTTTGTTTCCTAGCCATAACTGGGTCCAGAATAGAGTGTCCCTGCCATTTCTGATTAATTTTGCTGTAAGGTTGGCCATGGTTCCTTTCTGTTTAAAGATTGATTTCCAGATCCAGCTAGCATCATTCTTAAATTCCGCTTCCCAGAATGTTTTATTGTGGAAATATTTTGCTTTTAGCAATTTGGAACACATAGAGTTGGGTTCATAGAGGAGTTTCCAGATAGCTTTCAACTGATAAGCTTGATTAAGTGTTTTGAGGTTGCGGATGCCTAGCCCACCCAGGTACTTAGGTTTGCAAATATTACTCCATTTTACTTTAGGGGGCTTCCTCTCCTTTTTATCAAAGTTCTAAAGGAAGTGTCTGTTCATGCTGTCAATTTTGTTAATGCATCCCTCAGGAATTTGGACAATGGCCATGGTGTATGCCGGGATAGTGTTAGTGACCGCATTTATAAGAGTTAATTTTCCCGCATACGAAAGATATTTCGAGTACCAGATGTTTAAGTTATTACTAATTCTATCAATGACACTGTCAAAGAGGTCCATTTTCTTTTTCCCAAAGAGGAAGGGGATGCCGAGGTATTTATCTTTTCTCTTATTATGGCAAACCCCAAGTTCTTGTGTTATGAATTGCTTCAAGTTAGGGGTGTTGTTTGGGGAGAAAATGGCTCTTGATTTTTTCCAACAAATTGCTTGGCCAGATGCTGATTCATACGTTTTAAGGCACCTTTTGAGCTCTTTAGTGGAGGCTTTGTTAGCTTTTATGAAGAGAAGGCAGTCATCCGCAAAACAAATGATAGGGATTTTGAGTTCAAGATGTCTAAAATTAATTGTTTGGATGATTTTGTTGTCTACTTGTTTTAGAATTAGATGCACAAAGAGTTCTTGGCAGAGAATGAACAGATACGGAGACAACGGGTCCCCTTGTCTAATACCGCGGGTAGGTTTCCAAGGTTCAGAGATTTGGTTGTTTACTTTTATTTGGAAGGTGGCCGATTTAACGCACCTCATGATCCACCCCTTTAACTTAATTGGGAAGTTGAATTTGTCAAGTGCTAACTCTAGGAAATTCCATTCCAGGCGGTCATAGGCTTTTTCGACGTCAAGTTTTAAGGCGAGGTAAGCTTGTTTAGAGTTTCTCTTTTTGTTCATTGTATGGAGGATTTCGTGGGCTAGAGTGACGTTATCAAAGATTTGTCTTCCCGGCACGAACGCATTCTGGAAGGGGGAGATGAGTTAAGGAAAGGTCTTAGTCTATTAACTAAGATTTTGGAGATAATCTTATAAGCCACGTTACACAAACTAATAGGTCGAAAGTGGCTAGGTAATTGAGGGTTATCTTTTTTGGGAATTAAGACAATTAAAGTTTTATTGAGATTGGGATCCCAATCGTTGGACTCAAAGCAAGATTTGATATACTGTGTAACTTTAGGGCCTATAATGGGCCAGAAGGCTTTGTAAAATTTTCCATTATACCCGTCAGGCCCAGGGGCCTTGTCCGGCCCAATGCAGTTTAGAGCTTGCCAGATTTCTTCATCTGAAATTGGGGCAGTGAGGGTGTCATGATCAAGGGGATCCAGTCTAGGGGTTGAAATATTTGTAAAAGCATCAAGATTTGTTTTCCTAGACTTTGCTTGATTGGACAGGAACTCAAAGAATTCCTTAGTGATACCTTCCTGTTTGTTTATCCAATCGTTGTTTGCATCTTTTACTCCATGTATAAAGTTGTTACGTTTTCGGTGAGATGCAAGAGCATGGAAGTATTTTGTGTTTGCGTCCCCAAAGTTAATCCAATTCCTTCGGGCTCTTTGAGCCCAGTACTGTCTTTTTTGTTCACTAAGTGATGAGATTTCACTTCTTATGTTTTCCAGTTTAGGCCCTAAACTTTGGGGGTTAGTATGTACTAGGGCATCTAAATTGTTTAGTTGATTTTTCAGGTTTTTGATTCTTTCTTTTACTGATTTCAGATCATCTAGGGGCCAGCTTTTAATATCTTCTTGGAGGGACATCATAACATCCGGCCAGTTAAGATTATTTTGATCATAAGAGTGAAGCCAGGCAGTTTTAAAGTTTTCATTAAAGGTTTTACTTTGAATCCAGATATTTTCAAATCTGAAGATCCTCCTTTTATAATTACTACGAGTGTCATTTGTATTAACTAAGAGAATCTTATGATCAGACACTTCACTAGCTATATGTCTTACAATGGTGTTAGGGAACTTCTTGAGCCATGCAGCGTTGCCACATGCTCTATCTAGCCTAATTCTGATATAACCAGGGCCATAGTTTTTATTGCACCAGGTATAGGTTGATCCGCAGAATCCTAGGTCTATGAATTTACAGTTATTTAGACAAGATTTAAACTCATTAATCCTTCTCCAATTAGGTTTGTTACCACCATGTTTTTCAAAGGGGTGGAGAAAGTTATTGAAATCTCCTAGAACGATCCAGGGCTTATTTATAGAAAGGCTAATGCGTGTAAGAGTTTCCCATACCTGATGCTGAAGTGCAGGGTTAGGGTAGTTGTAGACTGCAGTAAGCTGGATGTCCTCTCCTTGGTTGGTCTCTCCTCCAGTGTGTGCAGCATGAGTGAAGATCCTAAAGTGAGCAACCCTGTCATTCGCCTCGTGCACCACCAATTCTGTCTGAGCTGCGTCCCAAAGAAACCAGAAACCTCCAATCTGAGGAGTGTCCAGGGCTGGAGGGATAACATACTGGTTCGTGTATCCAAGGGAACGAATGACCCTCCTGGAATTGTTGTAGGTCATTCTCGTATCCATAATGATTACCAGCATTGGGCGGAATTCGTGAATATATTCCTTTAGAGCGATTTGCTTACTTCTTCCCCCAGCACCCCTAATGTTCCATGCCAAGATCTTCATGCTGGATGTTGGGATGTGGAATCTGGCCCGGGCTTGAGCAGGGTTGATCATCGCACCGTGCTCGTTTCTCAGTTGTGTTGGGATTCCAGGCATTGTACCTCCGTTTACCCATGGGAGCACGTAGAGTACATGCCTGATCTGATTCCCCAATATCATTCTTGTCACATATTCTGAGTATCTTAGTGAAATTGGGTTCGCAGTTTTGGAAATTTGATAGAGGAGCGGGCTGTGATGGTATGGAAGGATCCTCACCGTGTTCGCATCCAACTGGCTCATGTGCATGTTCATCAGCTCTTCCCTTTGGACTGTGATCCTCAGAGCTTGTGTTCTTGTTTCTAGGGAGAGCTCTGTTAACTCTTCGTCTTCTTCTTGGTTGTTGTTGTACTGGCGTGCTGGAGGGGCTGCTCTCTGGCTGGACCTCCACACTGATGGGCTCTGGGGGAAAAGTTGCAGAGGGGGTTGTGGGTTCCTTCTTATTGGGCTTCTTGGGACGCTTCTTTGCATTGGGCTTGAGAGTATTGGGCCTAGTCCCGAGTTTTGAGTTGGCAGAGTTTTTGCTTGTTGACTTAGGTTCCTAGTTAACTGAGAAGAAGCCAGGGAAGATCCTGCCTTGTTGTTGTTGTTGAAGCACCGGAGAGTTCCATTGGTCCGGCGATACACGAATCTGATTGGTCCACCCGCTCCCTGTTCCTGGTTCCTGGAAGCCATCATCACTTGGGGATTTATCCCCAATCTTGGGGGATAGCTGGCCGGAGCTAGGGTTTGTTGATTCTGGCTCAGAATCGACGGCTGCGTTGTGAAGCTTAGGTTTTGCTGGTTCAAGAGTGGTGCTTGATTTGCTTGCAGCACATTGTTGATCAGTAGGGTTTGTCCCGGCGCTGGAGTTCTCTCTGCTTCCGGGCTCGTGATCTGTGGTGTGTCCAATGGTGAAGTGGGAGATGGGAAGAGGGAAGATAGTGGGGATGGGGTCCGTTCTGGGCTCGACAGTGAGTTGGCATTGTTGAGATTGGACAGTTGGTTTGACAAGTTTTGGTTGTTTAGGTTCGCCATTGTTGAGCTCAAATGAAGGTAAGTTTTCTGTTTGTGTTTGTAAAGAAGGAGCAGGAGGTGTTAAAGATGGTTTTATACTAGGGTTTGAGTTCGTTGTTTGTGAAAAGGAATCTAAGAAGCTGCCAAACTTTTTCTGATTTTTTGTTGCAGTAATCGAAGCGTTTTTCCCAGAAAGAGAAGAAAAGTTGAACTTGTTTTGTATTTGCAAATCATTATGCTGGGTATGCATGCAAGCATCTTGTTTGTGATTGGTTAGGCTAACTTTATTGTTTTGGATGGTAGTGTTCTTAGTTACTTGCATGGGAGGTATTTTGCTAGAAGACAAGGTGGGAATTTTATCCGCATTGGTTTCGTTGCCCTCTAGGTTAGAACCATAGGTTATCAGGTTTCTGCTTAAGTTATCTCTTTTCCCATTATCAATTAAGGTGCTTATCAGATTTTTGTCGTTCTTTTTCTCCCAAATGTTTATAGCTGTTGTGTTCCTATTAGGGAGTTGGGTTGGGCTTTTGTTTTGCTTTTCCAGTTGGGCTTCACAATTTATAGGTTGTTGGACTTGTATGTTTGGACTTACCTGGGATGACATTGTCCTTTGAGCATTTTGTTGGGCTATGATGCTGGCATTGGTGTGTGGATTGCTAGAATCCATTTCCTACCTAGTTGTTTCGTCCTGAGCCTGAGTACCTGCATCCAAAGAGTTAATTAAGATGTCAAAAGAGTTGGTAATGCTAATTGGGTTTATTTGCTTAGGTTGGCTAGAATCAGCCTGGTTGTTTTGGGTTGCTCCAGGAGTTGTGATCTCCTTGCTTTTTTTCCTCCATTCAAACCCCATGTTTTTGCCTCTTTGTTGTTGCCATTGGTTTACTCTAGAGCTTGTGGCCTGGTTGCTGTTATTATTTGGGTTGTGTGGTCTTTTATCCTGGTTTTGGCTCTGGTAATATGATTTATGCATAGCCTGGTTATGATCAGCTCTGGTGGGAGGTCTATGATGAATTATGTTCCAGTTTTTCAACATTTGGGATGCAAGTTCCTCGAGCTCCTGAGTCATAATTGGTCTTTGTGAGTCATAGTCTTATTTCCTTCGGAATCACCTTCGTCAGGGGAGGTTTTGCACACGAACTTATGATGTCCAATCCTTCCACAATTGAAACAAAAATCCGTTTTGATTTCATATGTGATAGGTTGAATTCTCCTGCCAATTCGTATAGCTGGGGGAAGGGGTCTACGTGTATCAAATTCAATACAGATCCTCGCGTATCTTCCCTTTGATGAGTCATGTGTATGGGTGTCTACTTTGATAGGCCTCCCCAGAGTTTTAGCGATGTCGAACAGAGCTTCCATGTCGTAGTATTCCACCGGCAGGCCATGAAGTTGGATCCATATAACCATATTTTCAATCAAACCTTTGCTTGGATCAAAGTCTGGTCTCCACGGTTGAACAACCAAGTAATGGTTGAGCATAAACCATGGGCCGCCAGCAATTACCAGGGAGTAATCTTCTTTACTTGAAACTTTGGTCAGGTAGAAGCCTTTCCCCAGGACCATTGTGTTGGTTGGTTGTGCTGTTCTCCAGATTCCCTGTAGGTATTTGTCTATGTTGGGTATGGTTTTGGATAAGCCTGATGTGTGGATGATGATTACTCTGTTCTAAGGTTCACAAAATTTGATCAGTTTATCCTTTGACCAAGAAACCATGGGGATGTTACTGTTGATCTGTTTAGGATGCAACGCGTCAAGGATAAAGGGGCTCTGATCCAAATTGCTTAGACATGTTGGGAAGTACTTGTGTGGTGATGCTTGGATCAGCTTGTCTCTGAAGGAAATCTTGGGGCTCTGTTCTGGATCTTTTGTTGGGGCTTCATGGCAGATCTCCATGGAATGGTCAAGACTTTGATCGTTCGTTTTCAGGCAAGGTACGCGGGTGATCTCCTTGGTTTTCATTTGTAGATCCGGTGGTTTACCTGGAGGCGGTTGGTCTGTGTTGCTTGAGGAGCAAGGAGGCCAGGTTGTGTTGTCGGTTTGGATATTGGGGTAGAGAGAGTTGGTCATAGAGAGAGGTCCTTAACTTACTAATGCGGGAGAGAAACAGAGTTGCTTGAACAAGAATCTGTAGCAAGCTTTACAAATTACAAGTGAGATTAAGTCGACCTGTTACGTCAAAATTCATGCTTGATTGCTCCTACTTGGATTAAACTTTGGTTCTTGAAAAAATAAAGAAATTCAGTTTGTCTTTGTTGTTAACAAATCTTTGCATGACCTCCGATCATGGTGATTTGGAGAATCAACAGCAGCAGCCTAATGTTAGACGAGATTTAGATTTTATAATAGAGGACTTGCAAAGTAGAGGCATCGCCGGTATTCATTACTACAAACTAGTTTGACATAGCTTTAATTGTGTCACATGTGATGCCATAGGCCCATAGCCGTACCTACAGGATTGTAGTGAATGCATTTATTTTGCAGACCACTTTGGAGAGATGTGCTTATGAAGAGAAAATTAGGAAATTACCTTCTTTCTTTCTTTTTTTTTTTTTTTTTGAGCCAAAACAATCAAATTCTATTGATCAAACTTCAGGAATTACATCCGGATTTGCAAATGGCAAATTGTCATGTCCAGAACTGTCTAGCAACAAATCATGAGCTAGCATATGTGCCAATTTATTTCCTGTTCTACGGGTAAATAAAAAAGAAACAGAATGAAAAATTGTAGACAAGTCTATCACATCTTGAACAATACTTCCAGCAGGTGAGAAACAGTATGAATGCGCAGCAAATGAATTTCTGGCAGCATTTACTTGATCGATCAGTCTGCTGCAATCCCCTTCAAATATCGCCTCATTCACTTGCATAAGCCTTGCCATCCTCACAGCTAAACGTAATGCCAATGCCTCGCCAATCTCAGGATCAGATATGTAGCGCACAGTTTTACGCATCCAAGCCACTACATCCCCTGCTGCATCACGAGCCACAATGCCCAGGCTAGCACCTCCAATCCCCACTTTTATAGAGGCATCATAGTTAAATTTTATCGTTGAACCTAAGGGTGGGTACCACTTGACTGCCACATCCACCGGGACTGCACATTTGAATTGTTGTTTTGCAACTTGAAACCTGAGAATATAGTCATGCACAAAAGCCACGATTTCTGTTGGATCCAAACCTGAAGAATCATGAACAGTCTTGCTACGACTAAACCAAATACTCCAGCAAGTAGTGATGAAAATCTCCAACTGTGACTGAGACAATTTAGTACGAACAGTAGACAGCCAATGAACAAACTCAACACAGCAAACTGTACAGTGTAGATAGGCAACGAAGTCACAGCCCAAACACAACGTGCAAACGGACACTTTACAAATAAGTGAAGGAGAGACTCTGGACCAGACACACACATCGGACAAATGGACTCAGACACCAAATGACGCCGCATCAAATTAGCACCAGTAGGAAGAATATTTAATACAAGACGCCAAGCAAAAACCTTAATTTTATTTGGAACGTGTAATTTCCAAATCCAATTAAGATCCAAACCAGTAGACAGACTACTACAACCTGCCTTATTCTGAATCTTAACCATGCTCAAATGCCTACATAAATAATACCCTGAACGAACTGTGTAAACCCCATTATCCGAGTAATGCCAAATACGAACATCTGCACTATCAGTGATAGAAAGAGGAATTTGCAGAATACAGGCAGCATCATCCTCCCAAAAGACACTTCGAACAATCAATTCATCCCACGAACCACCCCCTGGACTCATTAGGAACCTGACATCAGTATCTCCAATAGGTGCTAGATCAGGAGTAAAAGGTTTCAGACCATGGTCTCTAAGAATCCAGTTATCCCGCCAAATATCCACACTCCGTCCATTTCCTATACGCCATCTAACCCCATTTCTCACCAAATCTAAAGTATCCCAAATGCTTTTCCAAGTAAAAGAAGCATTATGTTTGAAAGGAGCGTCCAACACATCACAGGTAGGGGAATATTTGGCCTTTAAAATACGGCTAAGCAAGGAATCAGGAAAATGCAAAATACGCCACACTTGTTTCCCCAACATAGCAGAATTAAAGGACCTAAGATCACGGAAACCCATGCCTCCCTCCTTCTTACTACTACACAACTTATCCCAGCTTACCCAATGGATTTTCCTATCACCACCAGAACCCCACCAAAACCGAGCAATCAAAGATTCAATCTCGTCTAAAAGGTAATTCGGTAATTTAAAACATCCCATCACATAAGTCGGAATAGCCTGAATGACAGACTTAATCAGCACCTCTTTTCCAGCCCTAGAAAGTAGCCTAGTTCCATAATTATCCAATTTACTCCAGACCCTATCTCTCAACCAATCGAAAACTTCTTTCTTAGATCTACCAATCTCCGTAGGCAACCCTAAATACTTCTCATGTTTCTCCACCACCCTAACCGGCAGAAACTCTGTTACTTCTTCTATCCTATCAGCCCCCATATTTCGACTAAACACTACTGTGGACTTTTCTAAATTAATTTCCTGCCCCGAAGCCAGACTATAACGATGCAGAATAGAAGAAATTTCCATAGCAG
>JAQRGC012279597.1:0-12548 GCA_028659135.1 Plantago lanceolata
ACATAGGCCTAACCATTTGAGTCGGCGCAGTTACTCTTGGGTTGCTCTTCAGAATTCCTCTCTATGTGATAGGTAAAGTCTTAGGAAAATCAAATTTTCCTAAACATTAGTAAAATCAATATCCTTTTCACCTATATGATATGCTAACCACACAAACTAACACGTGTTCTCCCCCGTACTTTGACTTCACACGTGTGAAACTTAAATTCTCCAATAAGTCTTTGCATTGAGACGAATGTTCAATAGTTACATGGTTTTGCAATCTCGCACCTAGTGACCCTATTGGCCTATTGGGATTTCTGCAATCTCGCAATCTCGTTTAGCTAATGGGGTCGAATCTGCAAATAATGCAAATAATGTAAGTGTGAGGCAATTCAAAGGTTTGGTGGGAAATATTATTCATATAACTGGAATGCAGTAAAATTACTATTCCATGAGAACAGAAAGCCAAATAGTAGATCCTAAATTGGCCACTGAAACATCATTCTTACAATCAAGATTGGTTTGTGGACAAATCTGATTGTGTCAGTTTATGATCTATTTGTCTTCTGTTCTGATCTAACATTTCCTCCCCTGCATTTCGATGTTACGAATACTTATTGTATCGGTCTGATTCGTCTCGAATAAATGAAGATACTAATGAAACTGGGAGAAACTTTCCAGTTCCAATGGTCCTGCTTCATTCCCAGTTCCTTCCAATTTGTAACGTACTTGTGCTGTTGATAACTTGATATTCGTAAGTGCATGTTTACTATGGAAGGCTTCAACACAAACAAATAAACTTCAATGCAGGAGAAATATATTACAAAACAGAAAGACAAATAGATAAACTGAACTCCATGCAATATAAAAACAGAACAAACCAACTTTTTCACCCTCTAACTGTGCTAGTAATATCTGAACTTCAAACCGGATCCCTTCAACTTCGATTCGAGAATTTCTTCGTAGCGTTTGGCCATGGACGGAGTCAAGTAGTTCCTCCAATCTCCGACTTGCCCTTTCCTGAAAAATGTGTTGTTTCTTAAGAAACCGTGAACATAGTTAATGTCATTCTTATTAACTTCAAGACTCGTTAGATTCTCAAAGCTACATAACTTGACTATCTGATCCACAAGACCTTGTTCTTCCTCCCCCGCCGAGAAAGGCATATCAAGAAACTCAGCAATCTTTCTTACGTAGAAACCGGTGTCCTCTTTCAGATCCTCATACTTGAGGAAGAGGACTTTACGACCATTATTGCCACTCGCCTCCCAAAATCCCAACACGTGATTCCAGAATGGACCCTCAAGATGAGTACCCTCACAAAACATGTCAAACTCTTGCTCAAGAGATAACATGTCGTAGCCATTTTGCATCCTGAAATGCCGAAAAGAGATGAACTGATCTAATGGATTTCGACAAACGTATATTATTCTACATTTAGTCTCACGAATCGAGCTAGGAAGTGACTGGTAAGGGATATGCGACGCATACATTCTTGGACTGGGAGTATCGTTTTCTAAGGCAGAACGTCGGACACCAAGAGAGAGAACTAGCTCCTGAGGATGTGTAGTCAAAAGAGGACTTTGGTCGACGGGGTAAATTCCCCGTTTGATTATGCTGAAGGTCAAGGCTTTTATCCAAGTGGTGCCACATTTTGGGTTTGTGCTCAACAAAATATCCGAGTCATCCGCTATGAATTGCTTTTGGAAGCGAATTGTCGACTCAAGAGACCTTGTTGAGCACCAAAATCCATCGTGTAGACATAATTCTAACCTGTTGGCAGGTGCGTTTTGGTCTGCAACTAGCTCTGCAGTTTGATTTTCGCTTCTTGCATCCATGACGTGGCTGATCGGGGGAAATGAAACTTATAGATTTGAGGTACAAAAATACCTTCAGATTTTTTATATTTATGTTTATATCTTTGGCTTAAGCTGATAGTACATAGGCAAGGGAACAAATGATACTTATAGGAAAACCAAGTGCAGGTGAAGTAGGAGAAAGATATCGTGTCGCCTTACACGTACGTGTAGAGCTACGTTGATCACATGAATCATGATAGACAGAATGAAAATTGAAAAGGCTCTCTTACACATGAAAAACATGGTTACACTGCAAACAAGTCCTTGTTGAGAGATCTTTCACCATCACATATTGGTCATAAAATTTAGTTTTACTGATGTTGTCACAGATAAGGACTTAATTCGTTGTTTAATTTTGTGGTTTTGTGCAAGTCACATTATGTTACTTCAATATTTGAGTTTATAGGTTCTAGGAGAAGGATATCATGTCGCCTTATAGTTTTGCACGAGGCGAAGGAGATAATACTTATGAAGTTTATAGCATGGAGCCCTGGTCTGGACTTCCAGTGGTGTGCAGGTGGTTTGGACTTTGGCGTTTGGACCACATGGTCGATGAACATACTTATAAACGAGGCTGATACATCGAATAATTTTCTGAGCTTAGAAAGAAACCAGAAAATCTAACTGATCATGAGCAGTGACATAATGTCATAATCAGCACGAATAGTGGAAATCCCTTAAAGAAGTCTTTGAGACGAATTGTCAATTGATTTACAGCGAAGAGAAGAAGCCAATAATTACATGGTTTGCTGTCAAAATTGTATCTAGTGACTAGTGGCGCCGCTGGGGCCTTTTCACTTCTCTTTGTCTACTCGTTGGATTGTGCTCGTACTCGTCTAGCTAACAATGCCGAGGCTGCACAGAAGTGGCAGAACGGATGTAAGAGGTAATTCAATGGTTTGGTGGGTGTACGTCTACAATAGGATTCTGAAAACTGATGTCGTTGCTGGTCTTTACCGTGGTCTACAAACTATGGGATTCGATGAACACTGAGCATAGTGCATGCACATAATTCTTTGATGTTAATGTGATCAGGTAATACAGAATCAGGTTTACATTTATAAACAATAATACAAGGACAGCATACTGATAAGAAGTGGCCTTAAGCCTACATACTATATAAAATTGAACTCCATGCATGCAATATAAGAACAGAACAAACCAACTCTTCCACCCTGTAACTTTAATTTGCTAGCTAGTAATATCTGAACTTCAAACCGGATCCCTTCAACTTAGATTCGAGAATTTCCACGTAGCGTTTGGCCATGGACGGAGTCAAGTAGTTCCTCCAATCTCCAACTTCTCCTTTCCTGAAATAAGTGTTGTTCTTTATGAAACCATGAACATAGGTAAAGTTATCCTTATTAACTTCAAGACTTGTTAGATTCTCAAAGCTACATAACTTGACTATTTCCTCCACAAGACCTTGTTCTTCCTCCTCCGCCGAGAAAGGCATCCCAAGAAACTCAGCAATCTTTCTTACGTAGAAACCGGTATCCTCTTTTAGATCCTCATACTTGAGGAAGAGGACTTTACGACCATTGTTGACACTCGCCTCCCAAAATCCTAATACGTGATTCCAGAATGGACCCTCAGGATGAGTACCCTCACAAAACATGTCAAACTCTTGCTCAAGTGATAACATCTCGTAGCCATTTTGAATTTTGAAATGCCGAAAAGAGATGAACTGGTCTAATGGATTTCGACAAACGTATATTATTCGACACTTCGACTCACGGATCGAGCTAGGAAGTGAATGGTAAGGGATATGTGATGCATACATTCTTGGACTGTGAGTATCATTTTCTAAGGCAGAACGCCCGATGGCAAGAGAGGGCACTAGCTCCTGAGGATGTGTAGCCAAAAGAGGACTTTGGTCGACGGGGTAAATGTCCCGTTTGACCACGCTGAAGGTCAAGGCTTTTATCCAAGTGGTACCACATTTCGGGTTGGTGCACAACACAATGTCTGAATCATCTGCTATGAACTGCGTTTGGAAGCGAATTGTTGACTCAAGACACTTTTTTGAGCACCAATATCCATCATGAAGACATAATTCTAACTTCTTGGCAGGTGCGTTTTGGTCTGCAACTAGCTCTGGATTGTTAGTTTCGCCTCTTGCATCCATGACGTTGTTGGCCGGGGGCGGTGTGGTTTGTGTTTGTGTGTAAATGAAACTTAGATGTGAGCTTAAGCCGATGGTACGTATAGGCTAGTGAACAAATGATATTTATAATTGGAAACCAAGTCCAGGTGAAGTGTGTAGGAGAAGAAGGATCACATGAAGATCGAGCTACATGATCACATGAATTGTGAAAGACAGAATGAAAAGCCTCTCTCTCACACATGTTACATGAAGAGCTACATACGTCGATCACATTAATAATGAAAGACAGAATGAAAAGCCTGTGTCTTACACATGAAAAACACGGTTACACTGCAAATAAGTCCTTGTTGAGAAATCTTTCTAGGTCATAAAATTTAATTGTTGTGACAGATATATACTTAATGCGTTGTTTGATTTTGTGGTTTTGTGTAAGGCACATTATGTTACTTCAACATTAGAGTTGAGAGTGAGAGGTTCTAACTAGGAGAAGGATATGATGTCGCCTTATAGTTTCTGTGTGACGCGGAGGAAGTAATACTTGTGAAGTTTTTCATGACTGGTTCATGCAAAATGTTAGTTAGGCTGCCTGTAACATAAACATAATTTTGAGTCTTGAAGTGAAAAAATACTCAATTGTTAGTAATAAGCAACTTCACAGTGGATTTTAGTGAAAAATATAAAGCTGGTAAAGCTAATCCATTAGATTAATACAAGCAGGAACACCAGTACAGCAATACTAAAAAACTTCAACAAAAATCAGTCAGTCTCCCTAAACTACACTGACAAAATGTAATGCTCGGATAAGCATAGTCAGAAAGAGCTTGGAAAATCTCAGGCAATTCGATCTTAAAATTCTCACCAGAATCCTCTCTCATATGAGCACATAGCTTCTGGTGGTGTTCGATTTCCTCATGCATCCAGGCTCTTATTCAAGATATCCAACACAAAGTTCGGTTCTGTAACCGGATCCTTTGCATTGGCATCTGATATTTTATCAGGATACGTCTTTAGTCCGTCATTTGAGCTGATGGAAGATATAATGTGAATATATGGTCTTTGCATGGGTGATAGGTGAAACTGGCAGCTAGCAGGAAAGTTCCATGCCATATACCGGCTTCAAGCCTTAACTTAATGTTACCATGAAATTATCTTCTGTTGAAACTTGTGAGTTTACTAAGGAAGATATCACATCAGTTTTATTAACTTTGTCCTTGAACACACACACACACACAAACATTGTTGATTGTTCATAAAATACAAATGCAAGAGAAATATATACAACAGTATTACATGAGAGACAAATAGATAAAACTGACCTCCTTGCAGTAGGCCGCAGAATGTAGAAAGTAGAAACAACAGCTACATACCGTTGCTATGGAAATCTGAACTTCAGACCAGATCCCTTCAACTTAGATTCAAGAATGTCTTCGTAGCGTTTGGCCATCGAAGGAGTCAAGGAGTTCCTCCAGTCTCCAACTTGTCCTTTCCTGAAAAATGTGTTGCTCTTTGCATTATTAACAACATCGGTATCTTTATTAACTTTGAGACTCTTTAAATTCTCAAAACTACATAACTTTGCTATCTGCTCCACAAGACCTTGCTCTTCCTCCTCTGCTGAGAAAGGCATCCCAATAAACTCGGCGATCTTTCTTACATAGAAACCGATATCCTCTTTTAGGTCCTCATACTTGAGGAACAAGACTTTACAACCATCTTTTAAACTCGCCTCCCAAAATCCCAACACGTGATCCCAAAATGGGCCGAAAATATGAGCACCCTCACAAAACATGTCGAAGCAGGAAATGCCTTAAGGAGATGAACTGATCTAATGGATTTCGACAAATGTATAATATTCGACACTTAGAATCACGAACTGAGCTTGGAAGTGCTGAGTAAGGGATATGTGAGGAATAAATTCTTGGACTGGGGATATTGTTTTCTAAGGCATAAACTTTAAAGTTAAGGGAAGGTACTAGCTCCTGAGGATTTGTGATCAAGCCTTTGATCAACGGGGTGAACGCCCCGTTTGGCTATGCTAAAGGTCGAGGCTTTCAACCAGGTGGTGCCGCATTTTGGGTTTGTGCACAACATTATGTCAGTGTCATGAGCTACAAAGTGCTTCTGGAAGCGAATTGTTTGTTCAAGAGACTTTGATGAGAACCAAAACCCATCATACAGCAATTTTCGAACCCCATGGCATTCACCTTTCTCTCAAGCGTCTCGAGCAACTCTTCGGTTTGTACGTTCTGGTGTGCGACTAGATCTTGATTTTGAGTTTTGGCACTCGCTTCCTTCGCATCCATGAGGTAGCCGGTCGAGGGATCAAGGCAGGAGAATAAATGAAAAGTTTCAAATTTGAGGTACAAGTGAACAAATGATAATGTGTGTGTATATATAGATGTGGTACAGTGGAGAGGAAATAATTGGAGCCAATGTGATGCGGGTCACTTGGACCACATGGTCCATGAACATACTTACAGACCAGGTCAATCGAATAATTTTCCGCTTCAAGAACAGAGAGCTTAGAAAGAAAACCAGAAAATGAAAGGCCTCTTTTGTACACATAAAACGTGGTTTGGAAATCTCTCAACCATACATTATTGTGATCACTGATAATGACTTATTTAGATGTTTAATTTTGTTTTTTTTTCTGCATTTATTGTATCAATTCATCTACTGCAAGTCCATAAACAGACAGGCTGGTAAATTAAGCTAATCCATTAGATTAATAATTTAAGGCAGTAACAATAGTACAACAACACTAAAACAGTTGCACAGAAAGCATTCAGTCTCCCTAACATATAACATTGACAGAATGTAGAATCAGCAAGACAGATTACGCACCCTTGTTCGAATGCTGCGATTGCGTTAGCCATCTGAGTCTGTCATAAGCGTCAAAACACGCATGTGCATAATCAGAAAGAGCGCGGAAAAGCTCAGGCAATCTGATCTTTAAATTCCCAGCAGACTTCTCCCTCACTTGAATGCATAGCTTCTGGTGGTGTTCGATTTCCTCATCCAGCCTCTTTCTCAAGCTCTCCACCACAAACTCCCGCTCTCTAATCGGATCCTTTGCATTAGCATCTGTAATTTTATCAGGATCTGTCTCATCATGCGGGCCCCTCCGCTGCGCGTACTTCTGGTACCACTCCTCGAATGCCTGCTTCTTCCGCAAGTACTCTCTTCTTGTTTCCTCGTGTTTTTCCTTGGACTTCATTTCTTCCTCCTGGTGAATAATAATAGTCTTTATAACTGCACAGAAGGACGAGATTGCATTTTTTGCCACTTCGTCTGGAAGCTTCTCGAGGTGGTCGTGCCAGGTGACGAGTAACGGTTGGATAGGGGGGTTTGCAGCTCTTGGAGGTGACGAGACTTTTTCTCTCAGGCTGCTTTCGGTTGGGATGAGATTTAGCTTCAGCCAGGCATTGAGAGTGTTGACGTATTGTCTTTGATTGTTCACAAGCTTTTCAAATTCTGAATACCATCGATCAATAACATTGGCAAGCTGCTTCGTACGCTCATGATGATGCTTAGTCGTTTCAATGAGAAGACCAGAAACGTCTAGGGATTTCAGGTCTGTCACAATCTTATGCTGGCTGTCATGATGTGTGCACATGGATTCCCACATGTTTCTCATCCTACATTAAGATATAAACAAACAAAATTAAAAATAATCAAATGAATCAATCTAGAACATTTGTTTCCATTTTTTACTCTAAAAATGTTCATATAAGAGTGACAGGCAGGTAGTGATGTTCCTAGTTGCTATTTGGGCTCACTCAGGAAACAGAGCTCTACGCATATAACATTCAACAATAAGATCCATACAAGCAGAATTTCAATGTTCCCAGTTGCTGTAAGGCCACAGCAATAATCCTATATGCATCACACTTTCTCGAAATTAACAGTCACAGATACACAACATTGCAAGCAATACTAAGGCCATTAAAAGAAAAGAAAAGATGTACTCTAGCACTAAATCATGTGGGTAAGGAGCATAGAATCTTCACTATTTATTCGAATAGAATTCAGATTTACAACTATATGATTCATAACTGCATGACAACCTTCCAATCAACATACAACAGAAAACAAAGCTTATATGGTAGTAGAAGCTGATGAACGGATAGCGTCTGGTGTGAAGCAATTTGAAAGAATAACCATCAAAATTGTTCTCTTTCACTTAATAAAAAATTCCAACCATATGAAGAAAGCTCATCATTAAAATCCAACTGTGTTATCTTACCAAGAATCACACGGGGACTAGGAATTAGAAAACCACTGCCATACAAAGTAGATTGTGGTGTATCTCCGTGAGTGCGCTACATATTAAAGTAAATACTAAAAGTGTGTGTGGGCCACAGAACAGTATACCGTGAGGAGAAATTACTTGTCACAAGACTCTCAACGTTGTAGCACGTCATTGATATGATGTGGTACAAGCTTTGAATGACAGGGAGGCAGAAAAATGCAAGTGGTGGTGGTAACTGGTAGTTATGCACTGACGGCCAAGGTATTTCCCAGGAATGGAATTATTATGCCACTTGCTTGGTAATGTTTTGACCATTGTATCACATCGGTTGGTGACGTGGTACAAGTATGCAAGAAAAGAAGTTCCTTTAAAAGAACATATATAACCTTCAAGAGATTTCTTTCGAGACTCCACTTTTAGATAGTCAATTTTCAACAGAAAAACGAGAACTATAGCCACAGTATAAGACAATAACCAAGAAAGAGTTGTCGTTATATGATTAATACTATGTAACTAGAGGACAAATGATCCTCCAACAGAATAAAGGGTCAAAGGGTTTAATAAACAGGGCCTGGCGCCTAATATAGAAACTTACCCGTTAACAAGAGCTACAAGTTTCGGATACAACTGCTTATCACGTATATCATTCACTTCAGAGACAGTTGAATCCAAAGATTGCATATCAACTATATATCGTGTATGCAAGTGGCTAACAGCAGCTTTTGCCTTTTCCAGTTGCTCAGAGCTAGCATTGCGCTTTTTCAGTTTATTGAGCACAGAAACTTTGCGCTGGTACTCAAGTTTCATCAGCTCACCGGTCTACACCACAAAGAAACAAAGAAGTAGTACATGTTAATGTTAATAACCTGTGAAGCTTCATAGAAGAGTTAATAACATGGACAAAATGAGGTCTGTGGTGTGTGTATGGGTGGGGAAGAGGTTCTAATTCATTGCACCTTGACTTCTTCATACAGCTTTTTTTCCCATGCTAGCAATTTATCCAACACTGTAGCGTGTGTCTCAAGATCTTCTACACTAACGCTATCTGTTGCTCCATCACCATTAGCTGCACCTCTGAAGGATTTGTTCCACGTAATAACCTGCATGACTCTTGCTGCATGATCAATGTGTCCTGAAAAATAAGAGCAACAAATCCATGAAGCATAAGACAAATGCGAGCTGATCCAGTATTTGAGCATCTTTGCGATTCGTATGAATAGATTAGAATGGCAAGTAATGTGAAAAGAAATGGGAGCTGTTTTGAAACTGAAAGAAGCAATAGGTAAATAGACATATTAATTATTACGCATAAAGAGCTGAGCGTGACGACAAATTAACGGTATACACGTGCATATAGCATACCAACCGAAATATCATCATCATAAAACACAATATGTAAAACATCCAGCTTTGGTTACTTGCATTGCGTAGACAGATTTGGACGATATCTATAGATAAGGTGTGCATATCATCCTAATATGAATGGTGTCAACCAATTGAGCAAATCCGTTTAACCAGATACATAATATTCGAATTCTCTACATGACATCCAAGTCAATTGGTAACTTTATCAACATTCCTATATCTACAATTCTGCACTGAATATCGAATTTAAAGTGCCTAAGGGTAAGTAAATCTATATTTGGCAATAGATCTAACATACACTTTTAACTCTTACCAAGGAGCAGGCCATTATCAATTTTTCCTTCAAGAAAGAAATGTAGTGCACAACAAACCAAATCATGAAGTTAATATTAACCTCTATTATCAGCAAAGTTTGAATGGTAATGCAAGCGCGTGGCCTCCAGCATCTTCGAAACCTCCTGAGAGCTTTGAGAAGCCTTAAGAAAATGATCGTCTATGTCACTCAAAATTTTCAAAATATCCACACCGCTACTATTTTTCATCCCACTCCCACCAGCATACCCAACTCTAGTCATCGCAGGTGGCGCAGTATTAGAGTGCATAAACTGCTTCTCAGTTGCACCACTCATCGGCTCAGGTGTCTTGAACTCCTCAATCTCCTCAACCCCACCTTGCTTCTTCGGTGTCGCAAAATCCACATTTCCTCCTACATTGCCAAAATTCATCTCAACACTCCCATTTCTCTCCTCTTCATACTCCTCCTCCTCCTCCTCCTCCTCCCCTTCCTCCTCAACCTCCTCCAACGACGGCTGCCCGATATTATTATCCAAAAAGAAATAATCCCACGCCATCCCTCTAATCTCCGGGGGCGTCTTTGAATCCGGTGTACTTAAATTCTTCATCGACGCCAACTCCTCAACCCCTTTCTTCCTTAACCTATACTCATCTTTCTCTTCCTCCTCCTCTTCCTCCTCATAACCATCCCCCTCATCAATCACAATCCCCTTCATCTTCCTACTCATCTTCTCCGAATGAGTCATCTCCGCCGGCATTGTAACCGAACGCTGCAGTGGCGTCACCGGCGTCATAGGCGAAAAGCTCGGTAAAGGCGGAGGGGGAGGGGGCAAGTTAGACTCCATGGGAGGCATAGGAGGCGGAGGAGGAGGCGGTGGCTCCTCCGGAGCCGGCGGGTCAGCCGGAGCCGCCGTCTCCAAAGGAGGAGGAGGCACCTCACCTTGAGCATAGTCACTCAAAGCAGCACCAGTGTCCTTAAGTGACACAGAGTAGCCAGAATGAGCTGAAGCAAACAGATTCCTAACTGTAACCACCTCTTTCATTAGATTTCTCCTCTCCTTACACCTAGATACAGACTCCTCATTGTCTATCTTGGATTGAGCACAACCCATTATGCTAATGCTAATCTTGTGCTTCAATCGAAAAAGGGTTTCACACTTTCACAGTCTCACATACACAAACTCAAGTAGCACAAACAATCAGCACTATATAAGTCTATAACACCAATCAAGATGCATACATGACTAAAAACCAAAATCAAAAAAAAATCTAATCTTTGATGCATTCCCACAAAATTACTTAAAACTAAAATGTGGGTTTTCTATTAACTAGCCATACAAGTATACAATTGAATCTTTTCAACAAGTTAAATGTAAAAATTGAATCTTTTCAATTTCAAGAAAGGGGGTTCAAGAAAGGGGTTCTTTTCAACAAAGGGATTCAGGAAGAAAAATGAGATTGAAAGGTGATGAGTAAAGCAGAAAGGGACAAATTTTACGAAGACAGTGCACTGTGGGAGGGTGGTGTCCGGTTAGAATTGGTCCGGTTGTGTGCAGTTTGAGCTGAAACCCTAGTAAATGATGAATAAATTCAGATAGTACAGGTAAGAATTTGATGGTGAATTGGTAAGAAGATAGTAGTAATGCCCATGTTGAGCAGAAATGAATGATAGAGACAAGAGGCGAGGGTATTTCAAAAATGGAACAAGGAGTAACGGTCATCATTCCCAAGGCGAAATACGATGCCGTTTTGGTTTCCTCTTCTTTTTTCAGTCCTTGGTTGCTGTGGGCTGTGGTTTTTGTCATTCTACTCCCTTAGCTTTTCATGTTTTGTGACTATTCCCCTGCGGTACGAAGCTGTTGCCATTTTAGCCCTTCTATTATTACGTAGTAGTACTGCTATCTTTCTTCGTAAAGTGCCCTTGTTGTATCTATTTGTCTATTTGCCATCATTTGGAATATGAAAAGGTACTACAAGCATGGGTTTGAAAATCACCCATCATCAAACAAAATTGGTAAATGATAGTACTAGGTTAGTCGACGGGTAATAATTTGAAGTACTAGTTACAAGGTGTAACAATTTGAAGTACTGGTTACCAGGTATAACAGTTTGATTTCTCAGATTGACATTAACCCTTCTTTGATGTGTTAACGATAAGTCTCCCAAGTAGTGGTTTTAATTAAGTGGAAGATAAGCCTCCGAAGAAGATATAACATTGGGATAAATTTGATCCACTCAAACTTGTGACTTTTATGTAAGCTTTAAACATAACATAAATAGATTGTTTACGACGTTACATTAACTTTCGAACTTAAGTTGACGGGACTTTGTACGGATCAATCTTGTGCTCATGGAGTGAGACAGCTTGAATATGGAATGCCATACAAAAATTTCGTTTTATAGACATAATGACGTTGATTTTGCTGTCTAAAAAGGGAGGCAGAGCGTGTATATCAATTTGTCTTTCGCTTCTGAAAAAGTCGGTTGGATTTGATACCATACATTTTTTTTGTTGATTGACCAATATATACCAAAAAACAGGGGATTGCTGGGGTGTATATCCTTCAAAGCAGCGGAACCTACCTCCAGAGGAGCTGTATGTGGCGGAACCGCGGAAGCTTCAGGTCCGGTTTTGAAGCCGAGCCTTTCTAGCAATGAGGCAGGATATGTCGGTGTGTGTGTGTGGGGG
>JAQRGC012279755.1:0-10114 GCA_028659135.1 Plantago lanceolata
GTTACAGCAACAACTGAAGGATTATGAGATCTATGAAAAGAAGACTCCCATCTTCTGTGATAACACAAGTGCTATTGCAATCACGAAAAATCCTATCCTACATGCTAGGACAAAGCACATTGAGGTTAGACATCACTTCATTAGAGATCATGTGGAGAGAGGTCACATTGAATTACTCAGAGTTGGAACAGAGGACCAACTTGCTGACATCTTCACATTACCCCTTTAGGAAAATAGGTTCATAACCTTGAGACACAGTCTTGGGTTACTGGAACTGTCCCTCTAAAGAGAAATGTGATGTGTGTCTACTGAAACGGGTATTCAGCAAGACATAAAGGTAAATGACAACTGAAAAATGCTGTCAGCAAGCACTTCTCTTAACAATCTTGACTGAAACGGGAATTCAGCAAGAGAAAAGGTAAAATACCATTTGCATGCTGAAACGGGCATTCATCAAGGCACATGAACAAATGACAGCTGAAATACGCTGTCAGTAAGCATTTTTCAGAAACTTGACTGAAACGGGAATTCAGCAAGTAAATAGTCAACTCTTTGACTAAACAAAGACTGAGACGGGCACTCAGCAAGTGAACTACTCACTGATTGATCGACACATGTCTTATTTTCTATTGACCGCTGAAACAGGCATTCAACAAGAGAATAAACTTAGGGGGAATCATTTTCAGCAGACTGTAACTCAGCAAGAAATTTTTGTACTTTGCTTAAGAAAGTTAAATTTCTTCTGCTGAAAATATTCATTTGGCATGTTACGGTATCAGTAAGACCAAATCAGTTGTACTCAAGGTACACTGTCTCTGAGACGTGTGTACAGTAACTGTTGGCTCTGATAAACGGCAACATAATCATGACTCAAAATGCAATTTGAGCCATTGATTTAAAGACTATTGATCATCCTACGGTTGAGATCAATCTTTATTTGTTAGTGGGCTGTAGTGGACCCACTAGAATTTAATGAAAAGTGGGTTGATTCACTTTTGTGTCTAAGCAAGTTACCTTGCTTAAAAGATTTACACTGATACTGTGTAACTCTCTTGAAATTCTGGACACTATATATACGGGACTTAGTAAATTTGCAGAAACTTTACAGTCCCAAAATTCCCAAACATCCCCTTTTCTATGTTAGTCTGAAAACCTAACAAACTTTTCACAGAGAATTGTCCTGTTCCAGTACGATTTCCACCGCATTAAAGACCAATTTTATATTCTTGTAATGGGTAAATCTACTAAAAGCTCAAAGGGCTCAAAAGCCACTGCATCCAACACTGTTTCCACTCTAGCTTTCAAGAAAGATAAACTAGAGCTGCCATTTACAAAATCTCTGATTGGCATTTGCCTCAGTGTGAACAGAAGATGTATTGGGGAGCCGTAGCTAATGAAGAGCATATTAAATGCTTGGTGCAAGACAAAGATGCAGATGAACTTGTCAACACACTGAAAAAAGTGTGGATTAATGAAGTTCCAGGAAAAGGAACCCACGGGAATTTCCACCATGGATGTGGTGGAATTCTACAACAACTCAGCACTTGAGGTTTCTGAACAAGAAACCGTGCTGAAGACATCAGTACAAGGCCTCCAGATAACACTAAACTGGAGAAGTCTTGTTGATACGTTTGAGCTTCCAACAACTGGAAGTTTCAGTAAAGTCCCGAGCTATGATGATGACATCTTGAAGGTGATGTACAACAAGATCAAGAATCTTGCTGATCCTTCAAGTCCAAAAGACTTCCACACAAATTCCTGCAGAAGGAAGCACATTGTGGATGTCTACAACAATATTGGACTTATACTGTCCAAGTGTGTAGACTGCCTGAAGGGCAGCTTTGATCAATTCAGCAGAAAACGCTGGAGTATGATCAAATTGATACACGATATGAGCTCTGGAAATTCATTCCAACTCAACTGGGGAAAGGTGCTCATGGAGATCATTTCTACTGCTGCCAAAGATTTTAGAGTAGTATGTTGCATAGCAGATGATGACTCTCACAGAGCTGCCGCAGTAACAATTCTTCCTTTAGAAATTAAAATTTGTTATCTGCTGGAAAAGCTTGGAGTATCCTTGAGAGAACCCAGGAAAATTCCCACAGGGAATTATGTTGGAAGACATCAGCATCAGCAAGCTACCAAAAATACCAAGGGTGCTGATTCTTCGACTGTCGGCAAGAACAGAAAATCTTCCAGTGCTGCTGAACAGTCTGTTGCTTTCTCTGCTCCCCCACAGAAGAAATCAAAGAAGGGAGGAAAGCAACCAACAAAGAAGAAGGCTGAAAAATTGCCTAAGATAGTGGTAACGGTGGATGACACAACTAAAAAAGTTGTTGACACTGTATTGTCTGGAGCCTTTCAGCAAGACCCCCAATTTATGATGGGTGTTAACTTGCTTGCTGCTGCTACTGCTACTCAGGTAGTAGAAAAGGAAACAACAAGGCTCGACACACCAGTGGACGATGCAACTGTGCAAACAATTGTTGACACTGTAAAGAGAGAGCAAGATCTCATTCATCAGCAAGAAGCTCTGAAAAATATCAGTAAAGATATGAGCATTGATGAATTCGAAGATACAGCTACACTTGCCTCTCTGTTCACTGATGAGAATGTAGCCGTCCAACTTGCTGCAATAGCAAGGGAGCATGCTGAAGTCCTTTAGTATACTCAACAAGGACAAGAAGCCATAGATATACAAGAGAAGCCTGCTGAAGAACAAGAAGTTCCTGCACAAGAAATTCAAGGAACTGAAAATGCTCTTGCTGATCCTCAGCAGGTAGTTCATTTTCTAGATCCTATTTCTATCGCTGAATTGCTTTTATCTTTTGCTAATTCTCTTTGTTTACAGGCTTCTAAAGACAAGGATTCTGAAGCACCAGATGCTGAAGAAGAGACTAGGAAAACTGCTGCTGAAGAGCAGGTAGTTAACCTTACTCAGCATGATATCAAACTTTCAAGTTTATATCATGTTTCTAATTTGTCTAAGTTTCAGGGTATTGAGATGGATGTTGCTGAATCAACTCCTCCTACAGCAACCAATGCACCACAAGTGCAAGAGATTAATGAACCTGCTGCTGATGCACATGTACTTTATTCTCTATCTGAAAACTCTATGGTTGCTGACACACATGTTGCTAAAGCTGACAACTTTCTGTTTCAGGTTCAAAACAGGAAGGAATCATCCCCCTCTGCTTCTACAGTTGCTCGCACTGATGAGGCCCTGCTTGTAGAATTCAAGGAAAAGATTGTCACATGTGGTGAAAAAGCACTGAAATTGTGGCAATCATATAAGCAGAAGGACTTCTCTAACTTACATGCTCTGCTCCAGATGGAAACCAAAAGGAAGAGTCTATTTGATCTTGATCTCTTTGTCCACTCATTGACAAGCTACGAGGATTACATCTTTGCTGAGTTGATGGGACAGGATTTCATAGACAAAGAATTGGCTGCCTTAACAAACAGATTCCAAAATCTGTCCAGGGAAGTGAAGACTTTGAAGCTTGCTGAGAATAAACTTCCAGCACTTGGTGACGCTCAGAATGTTACTGATGAACAAGAGGTCACAAGTAAGCTCAAATTCCATGATATTGATCTCATCATTCTTGATGATGAAGATATTGAAATAAACTAAGGACCTAACTTGAACTAGATCTGAGACAAAGAGTGGTGTTGAGTGAGTTGTTTAGGTAACAATCCCCACAACACTACTAAATAACAGAGTAAAATAAATAGCGGAATTAAAAAAACACATAAAGTTTCTCAAGTGATATGAATACCACTTGAGAGATAGCCAAAGGCTTTAAAGACTATAGTAATTGAACAAAACTTCAGAGATTACAATGATAAATCATCAACTACTTAATCCTAAAACACGAGGTTAAAGATGAAGAATCACCTACTGTTCTTCCTAGCTATATACTGAAACACTAAGATCCCAATACACAACTAGACAAGAACTAAACTCATGTAAAACAGAAAAACTCGAATAACTAAACTTCAATGCTTCCAGGAATTTTTCTGCGTCGATATTCTTCAAAACTTTCCTTGAGCTTATATAGCAGTCTTCAAGGTAGTCATATAGGAAAGCTTTGTGTCTTCTTCAGTACTTAAGATCTCATCTTGATTGCTTTGCAGAGTGCTCCTCAAGACTAACCTTCTTTAGCATGATCTTTACAGAATAGAAAATCTTTCTACACCAAAACCTTCTACACACTTCTACATGCCGTGCATCTTCATAGATATTATTATTGAGACACAAGATACACCAAAAACCTACTGCTGCGAAGAAAAGGTGAAATCCCTAATAAGTCCATAAAGTGCTAGCCATGTGTTGTACTGATGTTTACTCAACATGTACCACAACACAGGATCATGACACTTTCAATCTCCCCCTTTTTGCTTTTTCTTCACGAAACCAAATGATCATAACCAATCATAACCAGACAGATAAGAAACAAAAGCAAGAGACAGACAGCACACAACTCCCCCTATCACTTATCTCCCCCTTACTGTCCTTCCCCTTTTTGTGAAGAAACCTGAGTATCCAGCAGATCAAGCTGTTCATTGAGAACCCTGAGCTCACCCTACTTATGAAAAAACTGATGATGCAAAAGATTGGACTGAACGGCCAGAAATGGAAGAGGAGCAGTGCTTGCAAATCCTCTTGTGGCCTCCAAAACAGATGTTCGGACAACATCCTCATGAACATTGCCAGTGAGAGCAGCATCAGTTAAGTTATCAGCCGGAGCCTGAGCCTGTCCGCAGGGTAGATCAACTACTCTAGTGTGATGCACACCAGTAGTAAGAACAGATGCATGAATAGGCAGCTGAGTGAACTCATCAATCTTCTCCTCCCCTTTGGGAAATAAGTATCCAGCTTTAGTAAACAGCCTGCAAATAAGAGAGGGATATTCTAACTGGTAAGCTCTGGCCTTGGACATCCGCCTCACAATCTCCATACCCAGGTTGATATTCAACCCCATCTTCATCTTGTACATAAATATAGCCGCCTCTGCTGTGACAGCAGTCACATTGGTGGTTGGGAGCCAGTTCTTGCAGCACAGCTTGAAGCAGATATTCATCAGGGAGGTAAGCTTAGAAATTGACAATCCAGCCTCCCAAGCTATGACCTTCCCACCAGTGATCACCTTGGCAACTTCATTCAATTGCCCAACATTTGTGGAGGAGATGTCAACCTCCTCACAATCAGGTGACTTCAACAAGGCATTGATGACAGAGGGAGACACATCATACACCTTCTTCCTAAAAAAGACTCTTCCAAACTTGGGATGATCCACTTTGGCAAAGTTTGGAGACACATTGCAGTAGAACTGTCTTACTGCAAGTGGACTGTAAGCGGTGAGTTGCTTCACAGATGACCAAAGCTTCATGTGTTGTAGAAAATCAATGACTTTCTGCTGCTTGAAGTCATCTAACTTGGGGGCTTCTTCCGCTATGATCTTCCTGTCTTCAAACTTATTCCACTCATTGGAATCCTCCTCCAGATAAAACAGAGCACTGTAACTGGGACCTTCAAAGTCCGATTCTCCATCAGACACATCCATCACATCTTCCTCATCAGCTGCTCCCTCATCTTCACCATCTTCCATGTCAACATCCTCATTGGGAGGCTCACTACCAGCAGGTGTCTCTGTAGATGTTGGCTCAACACCTTCATCTTGCAAACAGATTCCTGCAAAATTGGGGTCAATACCTGACTTATTCTGTGCAATCACAAACCGCTCAGCATCATCAGAGCTAGGCCTGTAAACGGGTGGCAACCCGCAAGAACCCACCCTCCACCCGGTTCACCTGTTCACATAACTCAAGTGTGTGTGCCGGTACGGGTTAACACCTGTTCAGAGCTTTGCTCATCGATAGTGTGAAGCTCCGGAGCCTCTGGAAGTCTCTCGCCCTCAATTGGTTCCTCCTAACGGGATTCAGGATCATCTGTCACAGTAAGCACAACAGTTGTGTCAACAATTGGCACAAATGTTGCCCCAGCATCACCTGCTTGAATTTTCTCAGCCTGAGGTCGGGATTTTGACTTGGGCTTCCAGATTCTTTTGAGAGGCACATCCCAAGAAGGATCAGATAAGGTCGGAGAAGAAGGATTAGGGTTTGAGGCATGTGGTGGAAATGAAGTGGTGGCTGTAACAGGGGTTTCAGTAGCTTTCTTGGATTGATCGGCCATGGTTGATTGAGGAATTTGTGCAGATAACAAAAGAAGAATTCTGGTGAGAGTTTGAGGCTTCTAGGGTTTCGAGAATTGGGAAAATTGAAGTGATCATTACCCCAATGGCTAGTGCTTATTAAATAGGCCGAAGTGTAATGTTATAATCCTGCCAGGTGGAATGATCTTGAACACACTTAAAAATACTCACTTTAGTATGTGTGAGAACCTGCAAATCATGATACATGATAACAAACGTACAAACAAAAATCTCCAAAAATAGGATGAGCAAGATGATATTTTTAAAAGTGAAAAAGTGCAGAAGTTTTTACTCAAGGCACAAAGTCTTGAATGTGAAACTAAACAAAACTCAAGTACCTTACTAACCTAGTCAACTCCCCCTCAACCAAACCATCCCAAAGAAAGAAAGCACATAAGAACAGAGCAAGACAACTGAGAATCTTCAGGTGATACATAAGATGTTATCCCAACATTCAAGTCAACAGAGGTTCTTCGTCTCTAGAAAAGAGTTAAAAGACTCAAACTCAAAACTCTGGTATGAATTTTCTCTCAAATTTTTCATCAGGTCCTCCTTGGGCTTTCTAACAAATTACATTGTTCATTAGGCGTGGCCTTGACACCAAAAAAAATGATTCAATGTAGTCTTAGAGAATCTGATCTTACTCATTTGAGAAGATTTGGGCCAAGGAATCCGCACAACCCAAGAATCCAAAGATTCCCAAGTAGAGTCTTGTCTTCATTTGATCAAGTTCCTGTTTCAAGTGTCAAGGAGAATTTCTTCTCAGTAACTATTTTGGCAACCTGGAATAAACACACCTTGCAATGATATCAAAACATCTTGTGCAATAGACACACCAACACATGAGGATGTAAGTGAGAGCAAACAGTTTTTCAAAAACAGAAACAGACATACCAGGAGTCTATTGTTTGATTATTTCAGTCTTATCCAACTACATGATCCTTTAATACTTGAGATATTGAGACAACAACTTGTATAACAGTGAAAATTTCAGAAGAAAAGTCTGAAAGAGCACAAGTAGTACACAAGAGAAGATACAAAGTATAGAAGAGACTGGATGTTAACCAAGTTGTTGGGTTAACATCCCACTACACACCTTAAGACATACACAAAGCAGATGCCAAGAGACCTTCTTAGATTTTCAAACCTTTGTTCATCCAAGGGTTTGGTGAACAGATCAGCTAGTTGGTTGTTTGTTTCTACATGTTTTATATTAATAGCTTCTGACTCAACCAAACCACGCAAAAAGTGGTGTCTTATATCTATGTGTTTAGTGCGTCAATGATGTAAAGGATTCTTAGTGAGGTGTATGGCACTTAGGTTGTCACATAGCACCAGAACAGAATCACTTGTGAGCCCATAATCAGACAACATGGATTTTAACTAAAGTAATTGAGTTGATACACTTCCAGCTGCTACATATTCAGATTCAGCAGTGGATATTGAGACACAGTTTTGTTTCCTACTAAACCAAGACACTAGATTATTGCCTAAGTTAAACACCCTCCACTTGTTTCTTTTCTGTCATCAAGATCACCTGCCCAGTCAGAATCTGTAAATCCTAGGAGATTTAAGTTTGTATCCTTTGTATACCATATACCCAGATTTACTGTTCCATACACATACCTCAGGATTCTCTTGACTGCATTCAAGTGGGTGGTTTTTGGTTTGGCTTGGAATCTAGCACAGACACACACTACAAACTGAATATCTGGTCTTGAGGCTGATAGGTATAGCAAGCTTCCGATCATTTACATGAACAATGTTGGGTCAACATCCTCCCCAGCACCTTCTCTATTCAGTTTTACAGTGGAACTCATAGGGGTTTTCTTGGGTTGAGCAGTGTCCAGACCAAATCTTTTCACAAGATCTGCAGCATATTTCATCTGATTCAGAAAGAGACCATCTACCTATTGCTTGATCTGAAGTCCTAAGAAGAAGTTCAATTCTCCTATCATACTCATCTCAAAAGTGGTGGACATAGCTTTGACAAACTTATCCAATAGTACAGAGTTGGTTGCACCAACGAAAATGTCATCAACATACACTTGAGCAATGCAGATGTCTTTATTCTTCCATAAGACAAACAGGGTTCTGTCACCTTGTCCTCTAGTGAATCCAAACTCCAGAAGGAATTCTGTCAATTTCTCATACCACACCCTTGGAGCCTGCTTTAAAACATACAAAGCTTTTCGTAACAGAAATACATGCTTTGGCTTGAACGGATCTTCAAACCCCTTTGGTTGTTCTACATAAGTTTCTGTGTCAATGTCACCATTTAGAAAGGATCCTTTCACATCCATCTGGTGCAGATTGATCTTTAGGTAGCAAGCAATGGCAAGAAGGATCATGATGGACTCTATTCTGGATACTGGTGCAAAGGTCTCATCAAAGTATATCCCTTCCACTTGAGTGTATCCCTGTGCAACAAATCTAGCTTTGTTCCTTACTATTTTTCCATCCTCATCAGTCTTGTTCTTGAAGATCCATTTTGTTCCTATGACATTTTTGTCATTTGGTCTAGGAACCAATGTCCACACTTGATTCTTCTCAAACTGATTTAGTTCTTCTTGAATGGCATTAATCCAATGTTCATCCAACAGGGCTTCCTTGACATTCTTAGGCTCTACATTGGACACATAGCAAGTCACCTCATCCTCCTTATGAATAGTGGACACACAAGCACATTTTTCTGGTCCCTTTTCCTCCTGCCAGTGCTTTGAGTTGGTTCCTTGTCCTGACCCGTTCATTGACATCACCTATGATTAGTTCTGCAGGGTGGTTGTTACGCACATTAGTTGGGGCTTCCTTTCTGATTGGATCTTGTATTCTATCAGTGTTGGCATCCTCCTCAGTCACGTCATTTGTGTCTTCCTCCCTACCCTTTTCTATTACAGACTCATATGTTGGTGTTGGCTGAGCTGTTGCCTCAACATCAGTTGAATCATCTCCTATGTCACCAATATCTGCCAAAGTATGGACATCATTCTTCCTTCCAGTGATGCTTAGAGTGTCATCAAACACTACATTAACAGTTTCTTGAATAGTCTGTAGTCTGAGATTGAAGACACGGTAAGCATGACTATTTTCAGAGTACCCTAAGAACACACCTTTGTCACTTTTGACATCCAGCTTGGTTAAGGGATCCCTATCATTGAGTATGTAGCACACACACCCAAAAACATAAAAAGAAGTTAGATTTGGCTTCTTTCCCTTTAGTATTTCGTAAGGAGTTTCCTTTGTTCCTGATCTCAAATAGACTCTATTGACAATATGACAGGCAGTGTTGAAGGCTTCTGCCCAGTATTTCTTTGAGATCTGCATGGAACTCAGCATGACTCTGGCCATCTCTTGTAGGGTACGATTCTTTCTCTCAGCAATTCCATTTTGTTGAGGTGTTTTAGGGGCAGAGAACTCATGATGTATCCCTTTCTTGTCACATAACTTTGTGAACTTGTTGTTTTCAAATTCTCCACCATGTTTTCAAATTCTCCACTACTTCAATTTTCAAATTCTAGACCCAAGTAAACCTGGAGTAGTCATCCACAATAACAAACACGTACTTCTTTCCTCCTACTGAGGCTACTTCCATGGGCCCCAAGAGATCCATGTGGAGAAGATCAAAACATGCAGATGTACCAGGGTGTTGGCCTTGATGCTGGAGAACACTGTGCCCAACACGAGTCTGTTTTCCTTTCAAACACTCCTCACATACAATCTGTCCATTCTGTGGTAGTTGCGGGAGTCCTCTCACTGATTCAGATTTTAGCAGCTTCTGTAGATGTTTGTTGTTAAGAAACTTGTAATTTTGATGAGCAATCCCATTAAAGACTAAATTAGGATTAAGTCCAGAAATTAGTACTCTTAAGCCTGTAGGAAAACTTTGTTAGAAAGGCACT
>JAQRGC012280059.1:0-10612 GCA_028659135.1 Plantago lanceolata
ACCAAAGAACGTTGCTAGCAGCAGGACGATAAATGGGAGCAATGTTACTACCATTATCCTAGCAGTGTAGCTGGTTTCAGCGTCTGTAACTATGCCCATACCTGCCAGAGGATATCATACTAATCAAGATTCACGAATTAGTTTGCTATATAGGTAAACGAATGACTGAAACTGAAACAGATACCACATTGGAATATTTGACCGGACCTTTGGTAGTGATTCTGTGTACTTCATTGAGTTTAACATCAGTGGAGAGATCATAGCTGCCAAGAACAACACAGCTACCCCATATTAACGTTAGAAGCATAACTGTTGTTCCTGCAACAATGCCCATACCCAACGTTGCCCGGTTTTGAGCAGCATCTTGACTTCCAGAAAGTGCAGATGCTTCATTCCAGAAACACAGAATTAGTCAAATAGGCCGTCATTTCCATTATCTACATTATAGACCATGCTAAAAAACTCAAGTTTTGATTATCAAACAGACAACCTATAAGCCTACTATACATTCGGCAACTTCACAGGGACGCCCAAAATGGCAAATATGTAACAACATTTTCGTGACAGAAGGACTTATATATTTATACTTACAGAGAACCAAGACAATTTGTGGGATTGTGCCAAGCAACTGGAACAAACTGCCTCCTAACACACCCGGTCCAATGATTTCGAAAAACAGATTCGACCCGATTCCAACATACTTCCCTCCAAAAGAAAGCACAAGCTCATACACCACAATCAGAAACAAAAGTCCCACAACATTCGTCGAACATGGCAAGACTCCATAAGCCTGCTGGCACTGGGCCTCAGCAGATATGCCCCATTCGAGAAACAAAGCCTTCTTCTCATGAGCCAACCCATCAGAAACCAGATCCGAACCTGCAGCCGGAATACCACGGCCGTAGGCCAGGTGACTGCCAAGAACAACAACCAAAGAGATATAAGCTGCAAGTTTCATAAATTTAACCATTTTAGCCAGAGTTTGAAAATGCAAGCTGTTAGGCCAATTTGGGGTGATAGTGCAGTGCTGAAGAACTTATAGATGACATTATTTAGAAGGTAGCTAGTGAGAATGCATGTATAGAACGTGATTTATTTCTTATTTTCTTCTGGGGATCGATGTAGAAATTAGCTAGCTTTGTCTGTATTGTATAATGGAAACAAATTAAGTTGATATTGGTGTCATCTTTGGCATGTGTAACAGGTTTGTTTATACATTTATCCCTTGTAAAGGAGATGGAGGAATCTTATTGACAACATGAGTATCATGTTACAATAGTAAAATATTGTAAACAGGCGCACAAAGTTGGAAACTTTGGCCTGTATCAACAAAAAGGCGTTCAAGAAATTACAAGACTCGAGACATGGAAGTTAACTCATATTATTAAAAGTCTGTAAAGTCACTCCTTGATTATAAAACTATGTGATTCCAGAATATGAAAGCTGATAAAAGTACGTACAGAACATTTTTTTCCTGTGAAGTTGTTAAGAGTACGATGTGTACATGTTTGGTGGTGTTTGGTGGGGGCCATCATAAGTTGTGATATTCCTCTACGAGATCGACTTGACTTCTATGAGTCGATCAGGCTCTTAATATATAAGATCAATATTCAATTCGTAAACACCGATTGAAAAATCAAATAGAGTTAAACTGATGCTCGAAATCGACTCGACTTCTATGATCAGTCTATCAAACTCAATAAGATCAATATTCAACTCGTAAACACCATACCCCTAGAAAAATCAAACAAAGTTAAGCTGAATCTAATGAATCATTTAGTCTAGATTTTTCATAGAAATCTTGTACATTGTGATATAATTTGATGTGGGGTGAAAATGTTGATTTTCATGCGACAAAGTGTCATCTAATCTATAAGTGCAAATAAAACAAGAAAGGTAGAAATATAATGGACCTTAATCATAATCTGTTTATTTATCTCACACTTTACTCGTGACTTTTCAATTAAGCATACTGTTTCACACATGACATGAGTGGTCCATGGACGATATTTAGAATCTGAACAATTTTTATATCTGAATTTTGAATATTCTGCTGGTATATATAAGACGCAGAAGCAGAACCAATAATAAAATTTATGTTATACTGAGTATAACTTATTGAATTTTATATATATCTTCATGAATCTATATGAAATGTGAAGTGAAACTGACGTTTTGTGTTATTCTTATTTTAAAAATCCAGTTTTGCGGTGATAACATGTTTGGCATATTGCTAGTGAGGATAAGATATTCATCACGTACAAATCCAGTTTCAACACACTTCCAAGCTATCTGGCTCATGTATATTAGCAAATCTTCATGTTTGTGGATAGGAGGAAATATTCAACTCATCATAACTTATCTTCATTTTTCTGAAAATTAAATTTATATATATCTATGCTGACTGCTGTTCAATCATAAACAATAATAATGAAGAGATGGCAACATGCATATATCTTGTGATGATCAAGTGTGAACTTATTTTTTGTCTATGCTATAACTTCCTGCACTGCAAAAATCTACTAGTTTAGTAGTGAACCATCGCTAAAAATTATAGCAACGGATCGTTATATTTTGGCGACGGATAATTAGGCCATTGTGAAACCCTTGGTCTCTAGCTAAATCACGCCTGGTTGCTAATTCGTCGCGATTTAACGATGGATAAAACATTGACAGGGCGATCTAATATTGGCGACGGATGACGGATCCGTCATCCGTCGCCAAGGTAAATTGGCCAAATGTTGACAAGTTGACTTTGGCGACGGACGCCATCCATCGCCAAAGTCAAAATCGGTCAAAATTTGACCATTTGACTCTTGGGTGAATTACAATTACATATGTATTCCATGTTAAATTCGTTTTTTACATTTTCATCCCTCTTAGACTAACAATTACATAAACTTTGTACGTTAAATTTTTTAATTACATCCACTCCCACGAATTTGACTTTTTGTGAATTTAAACATGGAAAAGACAAGTTAGCCTCGATGTAATTTCAAATTTTTGTAAGAGCCAAACAGCTTAATTGCATTGCAAATCCTTAAACTTTTATTTCTTTAGTTTCAACCATCCATGGACTTTAAAAAGAAAAAACTCAATTAAGTTCCTATAAAAATTCAAACCCGAAAAAGTCTTTCGAACACATTGAATCGGAGATAAGGTGGTTTATCCACCGGAGAAAAAGCTCTGATTTGGAGCAGAAAGTGCTCCAGATTAGAGCACTTGAATACTTCAGATCGGTGCTTCTTCTCCGGTGGACCAGCCACCGGATCCACCCGAAATGGATTGAGAGATTCACCTTCCTTGCCTAGCTAGATGGTGCTCGTTGTAAGTATATATGTCCCAAAGACAACCTACGATAAGGATCATGCATGGGGAAGTGTGTGTAAGTGCAAGTAATCTTAGACTTTTTGCATCAAGACTGGTGTATTTGGTGTGGTGTCAACAACACCAATGACTGGTGTCAAGACTTGGTGTTATTTGACACTAAGGCTTGGTATCAAGACTTGGTGCGGGTGACACCACTCTGCAGAGATTGCTTGACAACCAATTAAACAAGAGTTTTATTTTGTCTTTCTTTATTATTAATCAGTCACACGCTTTTAAACTATTATATGCAGATTTGTGACAGTATAAGGAATGAAAGAAGACTGTGGAATGGAAAGCTTGCCTCAATATGAAGATAGAATCTTGAAGGAGCTTATTTATGAAAACAGACCAACACAAGAAGGAAAAACAATTGAAGAACCTTTTGAGCATCTGAAAGTAGAAGATCTTCACTGATTGCATTTACCAAAAAATGCTTGAAGACGGTGTAGAAACTACCCTGCTTAGTCTCATTGTAATACTATACAAACACAAGCAAGGAGTAGGCTACAAACACACTTGAAGAACTCGAAGCCCTAGCATATTACATTCTTTGTGTCTATAAGCGTTTTGCAACTAGTTGAGTAGCTGCCACCCATAATAGTTAGGCTCTATTCAATACGACTGAGAATTTTTGAACTAAACTGAATTGAATTGAAGTACAAATTTGAACTAAGTAAACCTGAACTGAACTGAATGGAACTGAACTGAACTGAACACAACTGAAATTAAGGTGAACTGAACAGAGCCTTACAAGGAACAAGCTTTGCTTGTTTCTCGAGCCAAGTGTTCAAGGAAGAATAAGTTGTGTTTCAAGTTTCATCTTTGTAAAACTATTCGTACTAGTATAAAGCCAAGAGGCTTTCCAAATGGTTTTGAAAAGAACTATTTAGATTGTATTTCGTGAGTCCTTTACTTTCTGTTGTGCTTTGCTCTCTCTTGATTATTTTTGTCACTAGGTGTTAACGAAAGGTGTCTGTGACACCATTACATTATCTGACACCAGTTTCCTGTGTGTTATTTGGTATCAAGACCATCATATCTTTCAAAGTTAATGAAAGTGGTCTCCGTTTGGTGGGGGAGTATAAATTCTCTAAAGAAGTTTGGGAATTGATAGTGTTTTGGCTAGGGGTGCTTTTTGGCGGTATAGTAGAGGGGAGTAGGTGACTTCCTAAGAAGTTTTGTGGAAGGGTTGGCTGTGAAGAAAAGAAAGTTTGGAGCGGCAATATGGAGAGGTTTGTTGTGGAAGATATGGAAGAATAGAAACTCCATCATGTTTTAAGGGGAAGGGGTTAGTGCCGAAATTGTTGTTGATAAGGTCAAAACTATCCTCGTGGCTTTGGTACATTAATGGACGGGGGGATAAATTAATAAACTAAAAAAATCATAGAGAGAGAAAATATCTCTAGGGGCGAAAAACATGCTTTAGTGTGTGAAAATTTTCTGCAGATTTTTCCACCATTCCTGCGTCATTCGAGCTATGGCGGAGAGGAGAGTAGGTACTACGAATCGATTCTCAGAGTTGGCTACTGTGGAGGAGCGATTGGAACCAGGTGAGGAGGAAGGCGAGGACGTCGCGATGGAGGATGAAATTGGAATTGACGGAGCTAGGGTTCCGATTGGAAGGGATATAGGCAATGCTACGGAGGGTAATATGAGGCGTTATAGCTCTCTATTCGCTGGCAATCGACGGGCGGAGAATGGAGTAGCCGTGACCTTTGTACCGCCGGTGAATAGGGAGGCTGTCCTGGAGTTTACGGCTGAGGAGGTTCGTCCTTCAGTGGATTTCTGGAAGTTTACGCTTATTGGAGCTGTTATTGGTCTCCAATTGCCATTTGAGGCGATTCAGAGGTATGTAGCTAGCCGATGGAGTGAACAGCCGAACATTCATGTGGTGGATCGTAATGTTTTTCTGTTCCGCTTTGAATCTGAGGATAGTATGTTGAAGGTGTTTGGAGATGGACCTTGGATGGTTCGGGGTGAATTTCCACTGGTTCTAAAGCGTTGGGGGCCTGGAGTAAAATTGGATGTTTCGTCGTTGCAGGACTTTCCGGTTTGGGTGCAGTTACCGGGATTAGATCTTCAATTTTGGTCACCTGAGATGATTGGACGGATTGCCAGTATGATAGGGAAACCAATTTACATTGATAAATTGACTGCTGGGAGAGAAAGGTTGGCTTATGCTCGGTTTTAAGTTGAGTTGCAATCAGGTCAGAAGCTTATAGAGCATGTAACTTTGAGAGGGTCGGATATGAGAGTTTATGAACAGAAGATTGTATATGAACAACGTCCCCATCAGTGTTTTAGGTGTTATAGATTTGGACATATTGCACGGAATTGTCGAAATGTAAGACCAGAATGGGTTCAGAGAGAGGGTGACCATGGAAGAGTTGGAAGGGGTCCAAATGTGGATGGTAATACAGCTCTTGCTGAAGTTAATATTGCCAGTGGTGTTTCAAATGTGCCTATTGCTGTGAATGTTAATAATGGTGCTAGTGGTGTTGCTACTGCTTCTAATGCTATGCATGCGGCTAGTAATGTTTCTAGTATCCCTAGTAATAGAGAGCCTCTGATAGCATCTCATGGAGATACTGGTAGTAGGGAGGCATTGAATAGAGCACAACAAGTAAGGGTTGCTGAGACTGTTGTTTTATCACAAGGGCAGGTGCATATTACTACAGTTGGATCAGTAGACATTAGAAGTCCTCCAGCTGGTCAGGAAAGGGGAAATGAATTGCCTGTCCCTAGAATTATAGAGCCTAGAGAAGTGGAGGTTAGGCACTCAGTTAGGTTGCAAAATAAGAAGGATAAAGGAAAGGAAGGAGAGGGGGAATGGCAGGTTATGGAAAGGAGGCACAGAAATTCAGGTGCCAGGCAGCATGAGAACTCTCAGAATGGTGGAAATGGGATTGCCCCAGAAGTGGGAAGAGGTAAGAAAAATCTATATCTTAATGGATAGTGATTTTAATGTGGGAGTCTGGAACTTAAGGGGACTGAATGATCCCCTTAAGCAAGTTGCTATGTTTGATTTCTTGAATACTAATAGGTGTAGCATAGGGGTTTTCCTGGAAACTAGATTGAAAAGTGGAAATCTGGAAAAGATTTTGAATAAACTGAGTGTTGATTGGGAGGCTGTTCATAACTTAGATTTAGGAAATAATTGTAGAATTCTAGTTGTTTGGAAGGAGGATAAGGTAGAGCTTGAGGTGTTGTTAAAGCATGAACAGTTGGTTCATTGTAGAGTGCAGACAAGGGATCATTCTTTTGATGCTGTGATGACTTTTGTGTATGCTCTAAACACCCCCGAGGAAAGGAGGGTACTCTGGAATGAGGTAGAAACTTTGGCTACTGGTATTTGCAAGCCGTGGTTACTAGCCGGGGATGTGAATACGGTTCTGAATGATGTGGAAAAGTGGCATGAGCATGATTCACCTGTGACTGTGACTTCTGAGCTCCAGGATGTTCTTACTTCGGTTGGTTTGGAGGATCATAAGTATAGTGGTCCTGTGTTCACTTAGTCAAACGGACACACTTTTTGCAAACTTGACAGAGTTCTAGTGAATAAGGATTGGTATGAGGCTAATAAGGATTCTATGGTTACCTTCTTGCCGCCTGGTATTTCTGATCACTCTGCTAGCTTAACTAGGGTGTTTAGGGAGGGTGCTAAAAGGGGTATACCTTTCAGATTCAAGAATGTGTGGGCTACAGATCAAGACTTTCTTGGGATAGTTAAAAATGTATGGGATAAGCAAGTGAGTGGGTGTTGTATGTACCAACTGGTTACAAAACTGAAGGAGCTAAAATCTGAGTTTAAAAAACTCAATACTCTGAAGTATCAGAATCTGCATTTGCAAGTCAAAGAGAATCTTAAGAATCTCCATAAACTGCAGGAGCTTTCTTTACAGCAGCCTGCAAATCATGAGCTCATTTGTATGGTGAATGAGCAGAAAGAGAAGTATATTTTGGTGCAACAGAAATATGGTGAGGATTTGAGGCAAAGAGCTCAAATGGGCTGGATAGCTGATGGGGATGACTGTAGTAGGCTATTTTTTTCTGCTGTCAAGACCAGGAGAAAAAGGAATAATATTGTGTGTTTGGTGAATCCTCAGGGGCAGGATTTATTTGATAGAGATAGTATTGTTCAGCATATTCTGGAGTACTATAAGTAGCTGTTTGGCACTAGGAAGTGTGTCATTCCTGTGGATGAAGATGTTTTTGATAAAGGACCAAGAGTAACTGCAGATATGAACACAGAACTGCTGAAAAGATGTGAAGATGAGGAGATTAAAATTGCAGTTTTCTCCATGAGTGATCAAAAAAGTCCGGGTCCGGATGGCTTCAATGCGTGCTTCTTCAAGAAAAGTTGGGAGGTGACTGGGGGACTTGTTTGTGAGGCAGTTAGAGAATTTCAAAGGACTGGAAAGCTGCTGAAGCAGATTAACACAACTGCTGTTACTTTAATCCCAAAGGTATTGAATGCAACTCTTCTCTCTGAGTTTAGACCTATATCTTGTTGCAATTTGATTTACAAGATTATTACTAAAGTTTTTGCTTTGAGGTTAAAGAATTTGATGCCTTTGCTTATTAATCAATGTCAAAATGCTTTTGTGTCTGGGAGGGACTTGTTTCAAAATATTTTCCTTGCCCAAGAGTTGATTATAGGGTATAATAAGAAGAATATTTCTCCAAGATGCATGCTTAATCTGGATTTAAGGAAAGCCTATGACACTATCAATTGGGAGTTTTTGCAAAATGTTCTTCTTGGGCTAGGTTTTCATCACTAGTTTGTGCATTTGATTATGACTTGTGTGTCTTCTGCAAAGTTTTCCTTTGTTGTTAATGGTTCTTTGGAAGGTAATTTGATTGGTCAACAGGGCTTGAGGCAAGGGGACCCCATGTCCCCTTATCTCTTTGTGTTTTGTATTGAGTACCTTTCAAGGATGTTGAAGAAAGTGAGTTCTGAAAATATCCAGTTTAGATTTCATCCTATGTGTAAGAAAATTGAGCTAACTCATTTGTGTTTTGCAGATGATTTGCTTCTGTTTTGCAGGGGTGATGAGGGTTCTGTGAGAGCTTTGTTTGATACTGTACAGAATTTCTCTCATATGTCTGGACTAACTGTGAATGCAGGAAAGAGCACTATCTTCTGTGCAGGTACTGGGGAGGTAACTTTGGAGGTTCTAAGGAGTATCTGGGGAGTGGAGGTTGGAAAGTTCCCTATAAGGTACCTTGGTATCCCTTTAAGTCCTAGAAAGGTGAGGAATTGTGAGTATGAACCTCTTGTTAGAAGAATGACTGCTAGAATACAGTCTTGGATGGCTAGAAATACTAGTTATGCAGGTAGGTTGGTCTTATTAAAAGCTGCGTTGAGGAGTATTGAAACTTTCTGGTGTAAAATTTTTCCTCTTCCTAGTGGTGTTGTAAAAAGAATTGAGCAGATTTGTAGGACTTACCTCTGGACTGGTAGAGATGAGGGAAAAAGAAATCTAGTGGCTTGGGGAAAAGTCTGTCAGACCTATGCAAATAGAGGGCTGCAGATAAAAGAAGTTTTGAGCTGGAACAAAGCACTTCTGGCTGCTGAAGTTTTCAAATTAGGGGACAATAATAGACAGTAGACTATTTGGTATGATTGGGTTAAGAATTACAAGTTAAAGAATACTGATATTTGGAATGTACAGGTGAGGAAACAAGACTCTCCATGGTGGAAGAAACTTTTGGGAGTGAGGGATGCTTTGCAGCACCACTATGTTGGCTGTGATAGTGCCACTTTGCTCCAGTCTTCCTATACTAATCTGGTAAATGAGGTGTATGATAAATTTCATATTTCTTATCCTTCTGTGATCTGGAGTGAGAAGGTATGGCAAAACTTCTCTCTCCCTAGAGTTAAGTTTATTCATTGGCTAGTAGTCCAAGATAGATTGGCTGTGAAGTCTAGATTGTTTAAGTTTCATCTTGTTGACAATGATGTGTGTGAAATGTGTAGTCTTTCTGCTGAAACTTCTGACCATTTATTTTGTGATTGTCCTGTCACTAAACCTGTTTTTGAGAAGCTAATGTCTGCAGTTGGCTTGCAAAATTATAATTTGAGTCTTGCAGGATGGATTCAGTTGTTTAGTTGTTCTGGGAGGAAGAATTCCCTTGTGTTTAAGTTGAGGGCTGCTTTGTTTGGCACTGTGCTATCTGGAATATGGCAGTGGAGGAATAAAAAAGTATTTGAGAAAGTTTTGGTACCTGGACAGGTAATTTGTAGAGATTTAGCACAGAATTTACTTCTCAGGTACAAAACAAAACTGAGGCTTCGTAGTAATAGATTTACTAGAACTGTGTTTGATAGATTGTTACAAATGTGTTAATGTGGAACAGTACTACTTGTGACTTAGTTGTTCTGGCTGAGATGTGTGCCGAGTGCTGCAGGTTTTTGCGTGGTTTGCCTGCTTGTATAGTGTGCAGTGTTGATAATTCTTTGGTACAGATTATATGGAAGGTTTGGTTTCTGGTCTTCTTCTTCCAATCTCCAAAAAAGAGTTTTGTGACCAATGAAGAGCTGCTATCTTGTTCTATCACCACACGGGAAAGTGGTCAGCTGCGGCCCGGGGGAGTACAGTCACAGGCGTTGCCTGGAGCTGGAATAGAAGGGGGCTGAGTTTGCCAGATTATATTGCTGGAGTTTTTATGGCTTGTAAATCTGGATTACCATTTCTGTGGGGTTTTACTCTGATCATAGCTATTGTGCTAGAGTCAGTAGTATTCCTAGGTGAAAGATAGTCGTTGGTCTTACGTTTGGAATTCCGATTTATTGTCGTTTCCTTGCTCTACCTGGGGTATACCCCTTGTATTCTGTATATAACTCTTTTTTGGTTCTATTCATTCAATTTCATCCAAATTAATGGACGAGATAGAGACAGTAAAACTAATTTTGGTCATTGGTGTAAGTATTATAAGAAGTTGACTTTCCTAATACATTAGGAAAGTCAGGTTTTTTAAACCAGCCGATTTATTTAAAAACCACTTCTGACCATAGAACCAGTTATAAAAAGCCGACTTTCCTGATGTATTAGGAAAGTCAGTCTTTTCTGAGACTTTAGCAATTTGAATGGGTGTGTGTTGTAGCCTAGTGGTGGTGGAGATCTAGAGTTTGTTGAACATGGGAACCACTACTTTGTCTCTGTTTCTGTTGTCGCGGTTGCTCTAGCTCTCAACCTTGGCTACCTTGTAAAGTTTGAGCACGACTCATACTCCTTATTAT
>JAQRGC012280098.1:0-11819 GCA_028659135.1 Plantago lanceolata
CATATCAATAGCAATGCCGTCAAGGCATATCCGACATGGTTGCCAAAGTCGACTTCCAAAGACACGGACATTGATAATCCTACAATACAAGAGTGAAACATTAGTTAATGTATGTATATTAGAAACATGGTGATAACTTCTTCAAAATTAAAAATTCAGGCCATGGGGTAGATGAAGATGAAACTGGCCTTGGGCAATAGCTATGATATAATCATGTCGATGCATCCGCCACGGATTCAACGCTTCCGGCAACATGTATCATTCACAAGTTCACTGCTTGTTTTTGGGCATGACTGTGACAAACAAAACAAACATCATCACCAAGTTTCACAAATGCATAATCACAACTTAACCAAGTAAAAGCATGAATATTGCTTATTGCATTTGAATACAATGAAGAGCAACACTTTAGCAACAAAAAAATCTGCCCAACATGGATTTTGAATTTTCTGTCCTACTAACATTCAAAAGTCGAGTTTCATCACCAAGTACTAACAACACCGTCATGTACAACCGTGAAAGACATAATTCATGTAAGTGTGATTTCATTTCGAATAATCAAGAGCAGAACTGTGAAAACAACGTATTCGTTATTCCAAATTTTAACACAATCAGTTTTTCAATTCCTTCAATAATGGACACTGGTAGATCAAGTAAGGTACGAACATCAAAACAAGAGCACAGAGACGAACAACAACATCAACGGGACAGCCCCATCAACCAAGCAAGGCAAAAAAGAGAATAACGAAAAAGAGTCGAAACAAATCGAAAGAAAGTAGGGTTTAAATACTTATCTCAGAATTGACGAGTCTCCGGTGTGAGACAAGCCCACAAGTGACATCGCAATCCCAAAACTCCGGCGAAAATCCGGCGAGATCCCCGCTCCACTACGAATCGGCCCAGATTTCAAATCCACGAGCAAACAAACCTCACCACGTATCAAAGAAGGGAAGGGACCCCCTTGAGACACCATGGACGATGAAAATGACACACGTCGGAGTCGAAACCCCCTGCCGGAGTGACTGTTACAAATCCGGCGAATTTCACAAGTGGTCGAAATTGAAATTTGACACCGTAGAAATGTAGATCGGGACGAGGGGAAGGTAATGGTGTATTTGGTTTCGTTATAGGTGGAGCGGAGGCGGAGATCTCGCCGGATTTGCTCTCGCCGGTAGAGAGAAGGGAGAGGAAATAAGAGTATTAGAGAGAGAAAGAGAAAGGTAGAGTGGGAAGAGGCATGTCCCTAGAGAGAGAAAAACCCTTCAGAGGCTTGCTACAGTAACCAGGTTTATTCAACCCAAAAACACATACGCTACAACCACGAGCCAAACAGCCCAAAGTTTGTAATACAACAAACCAACAATCCAGTGGGGAACCAAACAGCCTGTAGAGTTTTATGGCGAAGATCGGTTCAACATGCACATTACTCATTTTCATCCTATAGTTTTTTACTATTTTATTACATCACGATAATCAGTAATTAAACTAAATTAAAAGTTAAAAGCGGTAAAATGTCTTGATGGATGATTAAAAAATCGCCCCCCTCATTAAAATTATAGCTCATCTTCGTAAGAAAATCTGCACTTCCATTTCCAGCTCGATTTATACACCCAAACTTTACTTCCCAAGGGGGTTTCTTCGGTCCTAGGGGGGAGACCATGAGGGATCCCTAACTGGATCCCTCATGGTCTCCTCCTAGGATCGAATAAAGGTCCCAAGGGTTTCTTAAAAGGTTCTGACACTGTCTTGTAGCAACTGTGGTGGAGAAATCAGATTGCCTTCCACCATGTTCCAGACATTCTGTAAGTCTATCTCTACTTCAATACGTTCAATCCTTCTCTCCCAAACAATAGTAAGACTCTGTTCAATTCAACTTAATTTCAGTTTTCTTCGGTTCAGTTCAATTCAGTGCCATTTAATTCAGTTCAAGTTTGCTTAATTCAAATTTGTATTTCAATTTAGTTAAGTTAAGTTAAGTTAAGTTTAGAAACTCTCAGTCCTATTGAACAGAGACTAAGCCCCTTTCGGAGAGCCCACAATTTAGCTATGTCAGTTGTAGCCTGTAGGTGCATCAATTTGGTGGCAAAAGCCCCAATTTGGGTTTTTACTTGTTTGTGCAAGAGTCGACTTGTTTGGTGTATGATTCCAAATTTTTTCTCCTTACCATAGTAGTGAAAATTGTAGCCCACATATGTTTTCATTTACATCTTTCGAACGATTTCTAATATACTGTATAATATTAGTTACAAGCCTACAATTTCTTCTCTTAAATATCTCGAAGCTACTTTCTTTCTAGCACTAGTGGGATTCCATCCTACGTACGTAAGAACCTAATAACTAATCGTACATAATTACAGAAAAATCGAAAGATTACAAGTAAAATTGTAAACATAACAAAACTTATTCAAACTGATGTGAGAAAAGAAAAATGGGAAAAGTAACAACCAAAAGAAAGAAAAGCTTTTTGTCATAAAAGCTTAGGAGTCGTGCAGAACATAGAGCAATGACAATAAAATATAATATCATGACTGACACTGTTGTAATTAACCCATAATGCTGCATGGAGTAACTAGTCGTCCACTCCCTTCGTTAATGCACCCAGCTACCCAGTTTTCAAACTTATTAAGGCGTTACATTACTGGGAGTGGTACATTGTGATAGAATTACCCCAGATTTGGAGACATGCAAATTTATGTTCATAAGCCTGATGCTGACAACAACCATTTTGCACCAAACTCAGACAAATTTACATCATGGTATTGGTATATGCTCTTAACTCCTGCTTTTATATGTTACAATAGCAACATTTTAAATGTTTATACACCCTCCACCGCAACGGTATCTAACTTTGACTTGTTGAACTCGACTGTAGCACCGAGCTCTATTATATTATCTCCACCTGAACCCAACATCAAGGATGTCGAACAACCTATCTGGGCTCTACAAACGTTAGCCTCAGTAAAAAATTATCCGTGAATATAAATGCAATTTAATCTCCTTCGTTCATCGAGTAGAACGTATGGAGTCGATCTACTCCACCTAGTGTCATTAATGCACACGTGAGGCCAACAAACGAAAAGTGAGACTGTGAATTAATTGAATAAAAATACCATAATTATTGTAACAAGCGTACTACGTAAAGTTAAAGAAAACATTTTATATTCGTAACAAGGATAACATGTTCATATCATGGTGTATATAATATTTAATGCCTTTTGTTATTTTAAATGTAACTTATACACTCTTACATTTTACTTATAACATTTTAAAAAGTTAAACTACTACTCTATAAATTACGAAAACATAGCACGTATAAAATAAACCGTGCACCAGTCACCAGTGGGCATGTGATTGAAACAAGTTTACAACAGCATACGGTTTCTTAGAGAAAAAGTGAGCTTGTAAAAGAGTCGGTGAAAAGAGTAAACTAAACAGCCATTTTGGAACTTGTACCATCGACAGCAAGAGCCGTGAGAGGCCTCACAATAGCTTATACAAGTAACAGTTGACAAACTTACCAGTAAAAACTTTTTAAAACCACCCAAAGCTGAAGTAAACAAGAAAAACTTACAGAAACAGAAAGTCAAATAACTAGAAAAACAAGCCAACTTTTAAAAACTCTGATTCCTTTTCCTAGTAATACGTGCATTATTTGCAACCAAATCAATACTTAATCATTCCTTATATTAAAAAATAAACTCAAACATATAATTAAAAAAAAAAAACATTTTGTGAATTTATATATATACTGGCTCACATGTTGATCATCTCTATTCCACGCAGTTCAAGAATATAGATGAATCAAATGATCCATCTCCATCTCTCTCTAGCCTGTACTACCTGTAGTGTGTATTTAGATTGCCAGAAGAGGCGACCTTTTTTATGTTCCATTATTGGCTATAAAACAATTACTCTTCACTGCAGCTGCTCTTCCCTCCATTAATGGATTCATGCCATTTCCATTTCCATTTCTCTCCATCTTCACTTTTATAAAACACCTACCAATCCTTCAAAGTTCAAACACCTTAACAACAAACTCAAAACTCACACCCTTTCTTGAATCCTCGGCAAAAATATGGGAACTGGGTGGAGAAGAGCGTTCTGCAACTCACTTCCTAGAGAGAAAAGAGATGTCGTCATAACATCCAATCTCGAGTCGAATCCACGATACACCCGGAGCGAACCGACTACTCCTCGCCTCAGCTGCAAAGCGTCCCATGTCGAAAACAATGTTGCTAATCTTGTAAGTCCGAGGCTTCAGTGCAAAACGAAGAGCCCGAGAGCCTTTCTTGGCTCTTCGACCCCGTCTTCTCCGAGATCTCCTTTCTCCATCTTGAAGAACACTCTTCGCCTATCCAGAGTAAGCAACGATCTTCGTTCTTCGTTATATGTCTGTCAGTGTATGTCGATGAAACTTTTTATCTGATCTTGTTGGTTGAATATTATCTTATTATGCAGAATGGTTGTGGAGTATGTATGCAAAGCATGAAGACAGGACAAGGAACGGCAATATACACTGCTGAATGTTCACATGCTTTTCACTTCCCTTGCATCACAGCACATGTTCGAAAACAGAACGCTCTTGTTTGTCCTGTTTGTTCCACTACCTGGAAAGATTTCCCTTTCCTAGCCCTCCACAAACAGAACCACCAAGAAAAACAGGTCCCTAATGTCGATTCTCGCAACACAAACACAACCCAAACCAAAACCAAGCACACCCCTGCTTCAAGTCCTAGATACTACACCAAACCATACGCAGACGATGAGCCCCTAGTAACGCCGAGAGCCGGTTCCAAATTCGTTCCGATTCCAGAATGCACAGAATCCGAAGAAGACGAGGAGTTCAAAGGCTTCTTCACAAATCCAATTTCCAGGACGCATGACAGCATGAACTTATCAAGGAATGTGGAAGTCAGTCTATTGCCCGAGGCAGCCTTAGTTTCCGTGGGTCGAACGCACGACACGTATGCCGTGGTCCTAAGAGTAAAGGCCCCGCGTCCTCCACCTGCCACGAAGACACCACGTCGCGCCCCAATTGACCTGGTGACGGTTCTGGACGTCAGCGGGAGCATGATCGGGGCGAAACTCGAAATGCTCAAGCGCGCAATGCGTCTAGTCATATCCTCCCTCGGTTCGGCTGATCGACTCTCGATTGTAACGTTCTCTGCAGCTCCGAAGAGGATCCTGCCACTGACGAGAATGAATTCGCACGGTCAACGCATCGCTCGACACATCATTGACCAGTTAAACTGCAGCCAAGGGACTAGTATGGGTGAGGCTCTTAAGCAGGCTACCAAGGTGCTTGAAGACAGGCGCGAGAGAAATCCTGTGGCAACTATCATATTGTTATCAGATGGACAGGGAGGTGATACTGGTACCGGTACGGGTACGGGTACGAATTCGACGAAAAACACGAAAAACGAAAAGATTTCCCATCAGAATCAACAGCCTTCTGTTGTAGTATCTTCAAACGCCTCAGCTACCAGGTTCTCTCATGTGGAGATTCCGGTTCACTCACCAGCTGAGGACGCGTTCACCAAATGCGTTGGCGAGCTGTTAAGCGTCGTAGTTCAGGACCTACGGATCCAGATCAGCTTCGGATCCGGATCCGATCCGGCGGAGATCATGGCGGTGTATTCGTGCGGAGCGAATCCAGGCGTGTTCGGGCCGGGTTGTATTCGGATCGGCGATTTGTACGCTGAGGAAGAGAGAGAAGTAATGGTGGAAATCAGAGTTCCTAAATCGGTGACGAATTACCACCATGTTTTCGCGATCAAGTCGTGTTACCGAGATCCGGCGACTCTGGAGCCGATCTACGGCGGAGAACGGGCGTTGCTGGTGCCTCGGCCGCAAGTTGTGCGCGCTAGTTTGCCGAAGGTGGAGCGGCTGAGGAACGCTTTCATCAGTACGCGAGCGATTGCGGAGTCGAGGAGGTTGATTGAGCATGACGAGATGGCGAGTGCTCTGCCGTTGTTGTCGTCGGCGAGGGATTTGTTGATACAGTCGAGGTCGGAGACGGCTGGGGAGTATATAAAGGGATTGGAGGCGGTGATTGCGGAGGTGCTGTGGAGGAGGCAGTATCAGCGGCGGGTGACGGAGGAGAGAGGCGGAGATAAGGTTTTCGTTGATGAAAATGGCGAGCCGCTTACGCCGATGTCGGCTTGTAGGTCGGCTAAGATGAAGAGCTCGTTTAGCCGAGCTACCGACTTGCACGGGTTTGAAAACGCTAGGTTTTAGCCGAGCCGATGTTTTTACCTTTTTTTTCTTTTCTTTTCTTTTTTTTTTTCAGTTTGTTAAAAAATACGGAAAAATGTTAGGAAAAATTGTGAAAGAAATTAGGAAATGAAAATGAGCTTATGAGCCAGTGCTTAAGTATCCAACGTGCAAATCATGTTCATTATGTGCATCTCTAATTATGGAAATTCTATGATAAAAGCATGTTTGTGTGATTGTATCCCATATTTGAGCTAATTTTTTTTAAACGCTAAAATTTAATACAATTACGAATTATACATAACACGTGCACGTCACACGAATACAATCCAAACAAGTTACATGGTCATCTCCCGAAACCTGACTATGCGAAGGATATGTAACAAGTGCTAGCAGACGGGACAAAATCTGACCACCCACACAACTATATAAGTACATCTCCATTTATGTTTTTTCTCAATAAGCCGTTCTAGAGGTGGTTTTTTTTTTCAAAATTGTTCATAAGAATACGGATTCAATCACATTTTAAATCAACTTGATAATTTTATTTTCACAAACATCCTTCATGAAAGTTGTATATTGACAAATTATTTGCTAAGGACGACTGATTGAGCTTCAACTTAAGATCTTAAATGGTTGGTGGGAAATCTTCACTGTTCTCAATGAACCATAGAAAACGCGTTTTTAACGTTGATTGAAGATGAATAAGTTTTGATACTAGTAGCGTTTTGCTCCTAATTTAAATCATTAATACATGACACAAAGTTGTAGATCTTGAAGTCTATTTTCCATGGCCTGCGCTGCGGATTCTTAAATTCTGATTTCATATTTATGAGAACAATATGTCTGTTTTATGAGAACAATATGCAGGATGCCTTCATACAATTCGAAATGAATGTTTGGCTTTGTACTCCCTTCTCGCATCCTTGCTCGATTTCCATCTATAAACACCAACAATAACACGTAAACTGTAAAAACAACAATTTTAATCATAGCCGAGTGCAGGTGTCATGGTGAGATCAAATCATGATGAATAAGTAAGCTGGCTCCAAAGTTTAAGCACTTAGAAAAATAAATAACGAAAATAGAATAATTGAATATTATTACACCTAAAATTACTTGAATGCTCATTGTACTTTGCGCAGATTTTTTTTTTATGAGAATCACAGAAAATAAATGGCCTTAAATGACCTACGAGATATGAATGAGATATGAAGGTATGGGTCCAGTATACAGAGAAGATACTGCATTTATGTGTATGCTGTTGCTCATAACTCATTCTCGATCACACTTTGGGGTAATACAGCAAAGTCTATAAACATTGAACCAGCTACAACATTAAGATACATTCAAAGCGGATCTCGTAATTATCCAAATATCACTATCAGTGGAAGTGGAAGATGTCTTTTACGTTCTGTTATCTTCGTCTAAATTGAACTGAATGAAATAACAGAGCCTAACTCCACAAAACTGCACTTGTTTAATGATATAGGAGTATAATCTTCTTATCAAGGGGAAGCAATTTTCGCCTACCATCACTGGATTTTCGTGGAAACTGCGATCACCTTGATTTAGTGGAAACTGCTTTCGATTTTGGTCCCATTCCATTCCACTGATTCAAAATGTTGGCGAAATCATAGAGTCCCCTTAACACTTAACAGTTTCCTTTGCGTAGCGAACAAGTAAATCGTTCATGTTCAGTGGCATGTCTCAACCTTGCTGTGCAGTCTATTCTGACCCAACCTAGTATTTCTCATTCATATCAAGGATTACATTACATCAAGTGAAACTGAACAATTTAGAGTAGAAAAGGGTGCAGGTATGTTCTGTAGCAACCTGTAAACAACTAGTGGATTTGTAACCGCAACAATTGCACCAGTGTGAAGATGTCCTTGCCAGCCTATTGTTGATATGATCGACGGACACAGTTACAGTTAGCATGTTACATGTACACTTGACAGGAAATAGCAAGTAGCTAACTGCTCTATCACCCCTTTCCGAAAGTAAAAGTGTAGTGCCGTAGTGGTAAACAGTAAATGCGAGTCCAACGTTGCACGATCTTTATCTGCAATGCTTACAACAAACTCAAACAGGAAGACATGGCAATTGCAGATGGGAGATTTCCAATAAGCACTGCAAGACTCGATTGTTGAGTTGGTGGTAAGGTTATCCATTGAGTAGGGCAACAATCGTGGATGGAAAGCAGTTAGTACCAGAACAAGTTCCTGCATTTGGAGACCTGAACTGCTCATCTAACCGCTGTTTCTCCTCAAATTAGAACTAAAAAACATAGCAAATCTGTGTTCGAATACACAAGACATAGGAAAAACAGGAGACTTCTGTAGTCGAATCTGTGTGAATAATTACAACGGTAGGTTCTCTTTAAGATACAGTTACAGATACTGGAATTTGTTACAAGGAACAAACTCACATCCTAATACCATAAATCTATTGTACAAAGGTGACTTCAGACCTCATGCGGAAAAATTGACAAATTAGAGGTTCAGAATAATCAAGATCAATGGGGGAAAGATTTCAAAGTAAATCTACTCCCAGAAATTATACTGTATAAGAAAATTGTGCTCTTATTCAGACTTGGTGGTTGGTGAAAACAAGATCTGTATAGGAGAAAAATTGCAGAGACTTAACTCTGAATTTGCTCCACCTTGGCTCGAATCTTCTGTTCCAACACTGATATCTCAGTCTCTAAACTGAACATCCGGTTGAGAGCATGCATGTTCTCAAGTGTCTCACTCAAAGTCCGGCTATCACTCCCATCACATCTCAAATGCTGCATAGGACCATGGAGAAGCTTGTTCACGATACCCCTACTAAGGTCATCCACTGCCTTCCTTGTCTTCTTTGGAATATCCTCACCCATCTTCGACAGACACTTATCCAACTCTGCCACTCTAATTCTTTCTGCATAAGCTCTCAATTTCTTAATAGTTGGAACTGTCTCTAATGAATCACGCCACGCTGCGAATTGCTTTGATTCCTCAGTGATGATAGCCTGAGCTTCCATTGCTTTACGTAAACGGTCTTCTTTGTTAGCCGCGACAACTTCCCTAAGATCATCCACATTGTACACACGTGCAGTCTGGAGCTCATTCACACAGGCATCCACATTCCTTGGAACAGAAATATCTACAAAAAGCCTCATACCCCCAACATCTTGGCCAACTAGAGGAAGATTTTCAACATTTTCTTTGAAAAACAGTGGAGTCTCAGACGATGTGCTTGTGAAGATTACATCAGCTTCGGCTGCACAAGTTAACATTTCATCAAGGGGCTTGTAGGTAATTTCAGCATCCTTTATGTCTTCACGAATAGCAGCAACTCTCTCTTCGCTGCGGTTCACTACTACCATTTTTGTGCAACCTTTCGCTACCAAGTGCTTGACTACAAGCTTTCCCATTTTGCCTGCTCCAATGACTAGCATCCTGGCAGTGGCGTGGGAAGCTTCTGGAAGCTTCATTAGAGCAAGTTCAACCGAAGCAGAACTAACTGAAACAGCACCGGCAGCAATGTTTGTTTCTGTTCGGACACGCTTCCCAACAGTGATAGCATGTTTGAAAAGGCCACTTATGTTTCTACCAAATCCAACAACCCCTTGTCCCACTTTGACAACTTGTTTCACTTGAGCTAGAATTTGACCTTCTCCTAACACCAAAGAATCGAGCCCAGCGGATACCTCAAAGATGTGCTGAGTTGCGTCATTGTCGTAGAGTAAAAACCGGTGCTCGCATATCTCAGTAACAGGAATTCCACTTGTCTGAAAATGCAAACAATACATAATGAGTTCAAATATATCGAAAGTAATTTTCCAGTATATGAGATGCTTGAATAGAAACATCTTCATCCAAGCAAAGAATATCCCTTAACACAAGCAATCGGTAACAAGAAATACCTTTGACATCCACTCAGTGACTTCCTTAACCCCACGATGCCGAGAAAGAGCAACAACATAGATCTCCATCCGGTTACACGTACTAAGAACCGCAGCTTCCTCAATGTGATTCAAACCGCAAAGCTCCCCAATAGCTCTCGGCCACTCTGCTTCAGGAACAGCAAGTTTCTCCCTCATCTCCACTGGTGCAGTATGGATACTTAAACCAATAACTACGATACTGCTTCTTTCCTTAGTGTACCCTGGATAACATCAAAACCACAATTTTAGAACCACAACTACTACGTTTAAATCCTTGAAATCACACAAAACACATATATCATCCATTTCCTCTATTATGTTAAATCAGAGATACCATACCACCATATCTGACTCATAATCAACAAAAACAGGATAACTGGATAAGATAAGGTACTTTCCATCGAGCTAAAACCAAATAAACACAAACTAACACATTCACAAGCAAATCATGAAATCACCAATTCACCACAATGTATGCAATTGATCACTAACTACAACGATCAGGCACAAATACGAGATGATTAAACACGAAAACGACGAAAACAAATCACAATTGAGACATACTGTCAGCAGCAGAGGTTTTGAGCTGTTCCAGAGCGGCAAGGCTAGAATTGACTTTCTCCGTCTGAACGGAGAGATCAGACGCCACCTCACACCTAACAACCCCCGAATTCCTCCTGAACATTGGCAGAAAAGCGGCTCGTTTCGTTCGTCCGGCCGCCGCCTTCAGCGGCGACGCGGAGGCAGAGGCGGAGATCGCACACGACGCCGTATTGCCGGCCAGTAGAGTCTCGAGCTTTGCCCCCACGAACGCACTCGAAACCGCCATTTTTTGGCACCGGATTGTGGAGCAAGTCAATGCGAATCGGGAAATGGAGGAGAAAAGGCCCTAAATTAAGGGGCAGAGTGGTTGAGGAGATGGAATTTAGGGGTTTGGTTTTGGGGGTAAACTGAAAATGGCGTGTGGAATTTTGGTTTTGGGGGTCGTAGTTGATTGATGGGTTTTGGTGACGGAAAAGTATGAATTTAATTTAATATTGTTATTTGTGTTATGGGTTTGTGTATGAAAATGGCTAGGGGAGATTGGTTGGATTTCTCTGGATTTTGATTGGTCGATTGAGGCGCGTTCTATCCACACTCACTTGTTCCATTATCCCCATTTAATACAATTTCTAATCCCTCTCATTACGGATAGAATCGTGCAGTATACTCCTTAGATATCGGGTCGCTGTTCTCTTTACAACAGTTTAACTTATCCAGCATATTATTTATTTTAAGTAGAAGCTGTTTTTCAAGTGTTTGCAACAACTTATAAGCTGGCAAATTCTCTTAAATTAAGCTGGATAAGTTGAAGCTGGAGAAGCTGGCCCAACCCCCTTAAGCAGCTTCTGCTTAAATTAAGCTGCATTTTAATTGTTTTTTTCCAATAAGTTGAGTTTGCAAACACTATCTCTACAACTTCTCTAACTTTTAAGTGGACTTTTGCAAACACCAAATTCTCTAATAAGTCACTTATATTAACTTCTCCTTGAATTAATCTACTTATTTTAAGTTGAAGCTATTGCAAACAACCCTAACACTATTACCACTCGATTATCCTTATAATTCCTTTAATGTGCATATATTCTTATGTGTTTATGGACGGTTATTAAGATTAAAGCTTCGTTAAACAAAT